>KZ309877.1:2033-21170 GCA_000376725.2 Ladona fulva
GGTCCATTGCCCTTTTATATCCAAACAATTCAATGTGCTTCCAGCAAAAGAAACCATCTGGCGTAGCTCGATAATAGAGGCCAGTTTCATCAGCACTATAAATGTTATCTTAACAGAATTTTTTTTAATTAGGAATTTTAGTATTTTACCATAGTTAAGTGCTGATCCTATCTGCACTTCTCTTTTCACCTTGCACTTTTTTAAATGTAATATTATACCTTGATTTTCATTATGACAACTAACCATCAGTTGCTTTAAAATCGTAATGTCACAGTTTTATAGCGATCTTCTCTGACATCTCCTCCTACACTTTGCCAATAATATTGACGCCTCGCATATGGAAAACCATCGATTTAGTTCTTCTTCAATTTTTGGGTCCTTTCCGTCACATTTTCTTTTAGATTTTCCTGTTTGTCCCTCCTGTAATGTCCATTCCTCACGCAGTTGGTTCTCCTGCTGCAAGAGACGCACTATGGTAGATTTCGGTACACAAGTGTGCGATGTCTTGAATACAATGGCTAGCTTTTAATTTATCCAGCAAAGTTATTTTACTTGCCAGTGTAAAATCATTTCTCAGCATCTTGGCAGTGGTTTAATTTTCAAATAAGATCGACAAAACAGAGGTAACGGTAGGCAATAAAGCAGAAGCGTGTTACACCTCTCAAAGGTTAAAAACACAAAGGAAACAAGTTGCTAAATGGTAGTTGCCATACGCCACTGGAGGCTCAAAGGAAATCAATCTAAATCTAGTTGGCACCTATGCTTATGTTCATATCTCATGTACTTACATGAGCTTACTTAATCGCGGTTCTTCTAGAGCTACGATAGACAACAGACTGGAAGCTAGCATCCATTACTGTCCCGATTAAGCAGAATACTGTCCCAATTAAGCGGTTAAATTATGTATTACCTGAATAGTTTGGTTTTTGTTCCTCGAGATTTGGCCCAAATAAGCGGCTGCCCCAATAAAGCGGTGGCCCAAATAAGCGGAATTGACTGTATTATGTAACTTGGTAAATACCCAGTAGCCAGCACTGCTCACCGCTTGCCCACACTTCCATTAACACTGTCTTGACCACACACAAATTCCACACATATTAATCGTGGATGCTCCCACCTAAGCATGCTGAAAAGTATAATATTATCATATCTGAATCACAAACCTGGGAAGAGTTGATCATGGAAAATTAATTGCCATTCTGTTGTTAAGGGATTACTCAGAAACATTTACTAAAAGACATCTTTGATTTCCAATGGTTGGATTATACATAATTACTATTACTTAATTACTATTACTTACTGTCATCACATTCATTGAATGATATGACTTCCTGTTAAGGAATAGATTTTCCTCATCTTTTGGGGCTTTGATGGCCATGTGTGTGCCATCCACATATCCAATCACTCCAGGAATTCTGGATGACTGGTAATTTCTGAGTGGAAAGAAATAAGGTATTAATTTATAATCCTTGTGTTTTCTTTCTTTACAGATTCATCAGCTACATGCACAGAAATGGGTTGTGTTAATGGTGTAATTCATTGTATAGTCTCTAATTGTTAGTGTTAGTTAAGTATTGTTTTTTTATAGTTTAGTATAGTTTAGAAAATTGTTTGTGCTCATTTTTGTCATGTAGTTCTTAGTTTAGTTATTATTTTCTGTAATAATGTAAATATCCTGTAAATAAGTTCCAAGTGTTATATTACTGTAATGTATGAACCTTGTATTTGAGGTCTTAGTATTGTCTTTTGTAACGTATTAAATAAATACACTTATCTAGAAATATAAAAATTTTTACTTACTTCTGGATCAACCTGTCTTTTCCCAGGTGTCGGGAAAATTTACCCACTTTCTCAGGACAGCATCAGAATGTATTCCTCTGGTCACCTCCTCAATAGCATTTGCTACACTTGTCTGGCTTATGCCCAGACTGCTATCACTTCCAACACTCTTCTGGTAACTCCCATGCTCAAAGAAGTGTAGTGCACAGAGGACCTGAATCATTGCCTTAAATTAGCATGTAAGCTGAATGCTAGAGTAATATTTTCCCAAAAACTTAAACTTGCCTTGATTTCTATAGCAACAGCTGTGCTTCTCTTCGCGACCACTATATGTGGTTGCAACTCTTCAATTAGGCTTTTTGCTAGATCCTGATTTAGGCAATAAAGGCCACGAAAATTTCCTTTTTTGACTGTAAAGGGGTCCGACAAATCACGGATACTCTATCTACGCAGTCTACTTCAGTTTCTGTGCAGATTCCAAAGCCTCTCCTTCTCCTTTTGTCTTCTCAAGCAAAGAAGGCTGATTGTCTCATTCATTGCTTACTGAAAAAGCTAAATAATGCATTACCACTCTTTTGAGTATGGAGAAGAATGACATGGATGTCAAAAATACACTAATGTAACAGATATGGTAAATATTGTTTTACACTAGAGGAGTCTCACTCAATGCTAGGACTTGTGTGTGATATTCTGAATGCATTTAATTGAGTTACCCATGAGATTTTAGTTAAAAAAATTGAAGCACTACAGCATACACAGCACTGGTCTACTATACTCTGTTATTGGACCATTATTATAATTGCCTATGTAAATGATCTTCCTTTTAACATCACATTATCTTATATGGAGATGATGCTATAGCTCCCATAAAAGGGAAAAATTCTGAATCGTGGTCACAACCTAACACAAACAGAACAGTTTTCAACTAATACTTCAGCCAAAAGAACAGTTTTCAGCTAATGTTAAGTTAACATCACTTGATACGAAAACGTTTAAAAACGATAGAAATTATTTAGCTTTATTATCTAGATGTACAGACATAATATTGGAAGAACGTAAAATTTTAGAGGTAATATTTGACGAAATATAGTGGCACTTTGTCCTGAATTTACATATGTTACAGTTAAAGCATGAACTCAGAAATTATATACATTTACTAGTCATTGTATACATTGACGACATATTTTAGTAAACGTGATCCATAAAGCTACAATTTGAAGTCTGTGACTCAATCGAGACATTTTACAAACTTTAAAGTCAATATAAATACATTATAGAATTACCTATGCAAGCGTATAGTTAGTAACTAAATCAAGATATGAGGATGCCGGCAAAAATTTCCGCCGCGAATTTGGTACCGAATCTTAGGAACCGAAGCCTCAGACACACTCGGCCCGGCCAGCGAGAATAGCTGGCAAAAATCGGCAGGAATAGCGTGCAAACTTGCACATTCAGCATATTGGTGCGGTCGTCAGACTGGCGATACCGAAGTCGAGAGCTCGGTATTGACGGATGCAAAATAACCCCCCAGGACAACGTGGAATTTTGCGTATGCGCTCTGAGGCATTTGGAATATATCGGTTAACCGATAAGCCCCTGCTAATACTCTCTAATATCTGTCGAAATTTACGTGTATTTTTTCCGCGCGCTTTGCATTTTCGCGTGGTCCTGCACGTCGGTTAACGGTATCCCTTTAAGGCTCCAAAGCCCAAGCTCGACCGCCGATTCAAGGGTCAGCGATCCCGAATGGGCATCCCTCACATGAGGCTAAGGAGCGATCGGGAGGATCTCGACCAAAGAGACTATTTAGCTTCCTTATGGAAGAATACACGGGGTTTTTCTCCCATAAGAGCCCATACTGACTAGAACGGTTGAAACGCACTATAGTATATAGTCTCTTTGATCTCGACCGTGCGATGGAGGTAGGTGGCGCCGGCTTCCAGGTACTGGTGGCGGAGTTGCGAGAGAGGGAGGGAGGAGGTTCCGTGCCAGGGAGGCATCCCCTGTCACTCGCGCGATAAGTGCGAGCAGACTTACTGCCATCCCGCCGTTTTCGGCGAGTCCGGGGGAGGATGTGGACGCGTGGGTGGAGACAGTGACGCAGGTCAGCCATATCGAGGGCTGGGAGCCACGGGACAAGCTGCGAGCAGCCCTTTCCAAGCTAGCGGGTGCTGCCCGCTGCTGGCACACGACCCTAGGACTTGGGGTGACTGATTGGAGTCAATGGTCGCAAAACCTTCGCGTGGCTTTTGGCCGCAAGCTCACAATCGAGGCTTGGGTGAGAAAGGTAGAGTCGAGAAGGCAGATACCATGAGAAGACTAAGTAAGCAACTCATTACCTTTAGCGCTATCTCCTGAGAACTCTGCTAACGACGTACGATTTTAAATAATTTTGTGAGGTTTATTCTCCCAAATCGGTTTGAAATTGCTCTACACGAAATGCGCTCAATACGCAATTTCGTTATTGCTTTATGCGTCACGCCCTCATCCCCCTCATCATAACGCCCGATTTCAAGTTCGCGAAAATCCTATGCCCGCTAGGAAGGAGATGTGCAAAGAAAAACTACATACTTCACGGTAAACCTTATAATCTAAGAATAAAATTTTAAGTTTGGGTAGAGGAAAATAATCTAACTATTATCACTATCTTAAGTATTAATCCTTTTGAGAATTTGAGTTGGCAGAAAAGATAAAGTAAAACTCTAGGCTATGGTTATAAAGACAAAATGCACCTGTTATTTGGGTAAATATTGCGAAGAAGTCCACCAGCCCTCGTCCATCATCCATTTATTTATCGTGAAAATAATTATATTAAGTAAATTATACATAAAAGTTGTAGGTTCGCTTCTGAGGAGTTCAATCGGTTTTGTCCGATTAGAAACTGCTTTGGTCGTTTTCCTCTGCGCAATATTAAGGAAGCTGGTAAATATTGCGAAATATTTACCAAGAACGTTACTTAACTACTTTCTAGATAGGATAGTAATGTATGTTAAAATAGCACCATCCACAAGCCACAGCCGGTTTGGGAGGTGTATATGTGAAAAATCGCAAGTGTCGTTGAAAGTACGCTTTGTATTTCCTTAAAGGCGTGATATATGATTACTGAAAATGATAGTAGTAGCAGTATTGTAAAAAGAGTTTTCTCTCAACAGCTAAGTTCATATCGAAGAAAATTGGCCCTCACTGGGAAATGAACACTGGACCAATTTACTGAGGCGAAAGTGCTACCTACTTGGCAGTCCAGGAGCCCTACTTGTAACAGTATTTTCAATAAGTATTAAATATTAGTTTTTAGGTTAATTGCAATCAGAAAAAAGAACAACAAAGTAGACAAAATACAGACTGAAAAGAATATCAAAAAAGCCATCAATCCATGCTAGCAGACATGTAGTACATTATGTATATATGAATAGTTATCCTGGAGAACATTATTGACCATAAGTAAGGGATAGCATAGCATAAGTAAAGTACCTATAAATAAAGCATATTTCATTGTAGAATAAGATGAAAGTTATTAAGTAATTACATAATGGGAATGTCATCAAAACAAAAAATTACTTTACTTAGGTTTCACTATTTGGGTTACAACAGTAAACTTTCTTCTAACATTTGTCTATGACTTTGAAGGGGATTAGCATTCTTCAAGACATTTACATTAACCTGATATGGAAACTCCTTATAAAGACAACTTTCTCTGTATACAGGCTGTTAGACATATGACATTATAAAAATTTACATTTGCCATATTTGCCTTTGCACAGTTTCTTTAACTGTAGTGATGAATCATGATAAATTTAACATTACAATGCACCAACTAGAAATTTTTATGCATTATTGCTGTAAAAGTATACTTACAAGGGTAACAAAATTCTGACACTTATGAAAGTAGTGAAATCATAAAATAAATCACAGTTTATAACATTACAAGAATGATAAAATAAGCCAGAAGCATAGTAAACAATTGAAGCCACACTTCTATTACTTTTTACATAGTTACTTGCTCACAATATAGAAAATAAATAAATTAATGTAAAGTTCATATCATACAGCATTCGAAGATCTCATTTAATTTATAATGTAAAACTTCTTCCCATGTACACAAATATATAATGAGTGAGCTTCAGCTGAAAATTGCTCATATTAATGAAGGATGAATTAATGATGCAAAAAAATAATTGAAGCTTCTGGAAAGAAAACAAATTCATGGAAAAATAAATTACAGAGATCCATCACACAGCCTGAATCCATGTTAAATGTATGTTACAATATCTTTAAATCCCAGCAAAATATAGTACAACAATTTAGAGAAGTTAAGATAAAGAAGACACACAAAGGTCCTTCAGCTGTTGTGTAGAATTGGAAAAATAAAAGTCTGTTGTGTAGAATTTTCTTCCTAGCTATCTTCAGCAGATATTGGTCTTCAGAACACAGTCACAAGCCTTCGCACATAGAACTCATCACTATGCTTCTTATCAGAGTTCAAGGGGAGGCTCCCTTATTGTGCTCTTCTTCAGAATTTTTTCATTCCAGGTGCAGTCTCCTCATGTGTTAGGCAAGGTCCTCAGATTTATCTTCCAGTGTGCTGTAGACGAAGAAATGTAGATAAATAATTTACTCATAGTCTTACTGAGAGATAAGATGAATCATTGAACAAAGGAATTTAAAAGCATCACAAAATATTTTAAGAGAAAATCCTTTCATGGCAATCATAGATTGAAAAGAAGGAAACAAACCATTCTCTCATTCATCTCCTCAATGTCAGCATCTGTCTTGAGTACATTGATAGCCATTGTGATCAGATAGTTTTTTGATAACTTCAGATTGCACAAATGCCTTGGAGAGCACTAATCTGGGCTCAGCATACACAAAAACAGATATGTAGGATTTTAGCATTTCATAATTGTCATTAGCTTTTTGCAAATTCAAACAGCATATACACAAAATTATTATGGGATATCAGATCATTCAAGCCTTAAATGAGAAAATTGTTGACATAGATAAAAAGTCTATAATTATGAAATAGAAGATTGAGAAGAGAACTACACCTGTCTCTTTGACAATGTCTGCAAAGAATTCCTGGACTCACCCTTAAAACAGAGCTGTTGACACAGCATCCTCCATGGCCAAATACTCCTTTGGTATTATCTTAAGTCTGTCTGGAGTCTGTGCACAGGAAGATGACTAAAATCTTAACCTTCATTTCATGGCCAAAGAGATATATATATATTTGAGAAAGATAACTCAGGCTTACTTAATGAATGATATAAAATATTTGAATTAATTTTGACAAATAATTCAAAGAAATCGAACTATTTCCAAGCTGGACCTTTTACTGAAGCAATTTGAGAATCACATTGGCAACTGAAACTCTTGTGTCCTCTGTGTTCACTGTGTCCTCCAAGGATCAACATTCCACTTGTCTTTCTTCAAAGATGCAGCTCTCAAGGTCCAGATGGAGGAGGACACCTTCACTTCATGTCCAGAGAATCGCCTAACGTATCTAAAAGTTAATCTCAATTTTCATTGATTAAAGCCAGGTAAAAAAAATAAAATAATTTGGAATAATTAAATTGTGTATACTCTTGACCTGTTATTCCTGCACCCTGATCAGTACATTAACACAATTGAATATGTCATATATAGAAACTGACAGTTATAATGTAAGGGATTATAGGCAGCAAGGAATTGCATTGAGAAAACTCATAAAGAAAGGATGTAATACTTTTCACAGACAAGGTTTTGCAGGCTTCATGGTAGATTGTATCCCAATTTAATAAATTGCAAGAGCCAAACTGAACATCATTTCTATCCATCTTTTCTGGTATACACAACATTTCATTGTTGGATCTGTGGATGGCTGGTCCAATTTGAAACTTTTCAGAAATAATGTCACTAGTACTTGTGCAACAACATGAAAAGGACATTGTTAATGTTTTAAATGATACTCAATTGAAGAGTACATTAAAACATTTCTTTATAGTTGGTGTAGAGAGATAGTAAATTATTCTCAGAAAAACTAATTAGTGATTTTGTTTGAAAAACCTGTTTTCAAAGCATCCGTTGTGTGTTCATATTCAAAAAAATTGATCACTGTTGGAGAAAGATTATGTAAAAATTAACATTACTATTGATGAATGCCAACAAGTTAATAGAGCTGGATATTTATGCTTACAAATTTCTATGCTTTTATTTCTTTAATATCAGAAGCCAGTAAATGTTTAATGATTTATCTGTATGAAAATGCAAATCTTGCAAATTTCAATGAACTGACAAATATTGACAAATTACCTCCAAATGTAATCAATATGCTCTAGCTTAACTTGGTGGAACGCCATGATGAAATAAACATAAAAGTACTTTGTAGTTTCCTTTCATATCTAGTTTCCTTGGTACTTACTTTCATATTAATTTCATCATGGCATTCCACTAAGTTAAGCTAGAGCAAATTGATTACATTTGTAGTGCCAGTAAGGGAATTCTAGCTCAACTGTACTAGAAATACAGCGTTAGATTTAGAGCATAAATGGAAAAATTTCCAGTGTACCTTGAAGATGACTCACGAGAGTAGAAACCGGTCATAAAGAAATATTTCTTGTGGAAACTACCAAGTACATTCGTATTTATTTCAATTTACCTCCATGCAAGATCCCATCAATTAGATTCTTCATCAAATTAATATGACCAACAGTAGGAATAGTTACGTTTTACACCTTGGCATCATATTTATGAGGATGAACATATAAGGAATGATGAATAACAGAGGAGTAAGAGAAGCAATCCTGGCCTTACGTATGGTATTGGAGAGATGGATGGATATGAATAGGATGTATCTTAAATTCATTGACAAAGAAAAAGCTTTCGACAATGTGAACTGTGAACTGCTTTTTAGAACTATGAAGAAGATAGGGCTGAACTGGAAGCATAGAAGAATGATTAATCTACTGTATCAAAACCAAAGCACAAAAATAGTCATCAGTAAGGTAGAGAGAGAGGCAAGGATTAGGAAAGGAGTTAGACAAGGATGTCCCCTATCTCCATATCTATTTAATATGTCCATTGAGGAAGCTATTCAGATCATGAAGGAGATGACTATGGGAGTAAAAGTCAATGGTGAAAGAATACATAGTATCAGATTTGCTGATGACATTGTTATAGTTGCACACTCTGGAAAAGAAATTAATCAAATGCTGCATGTCCTATGATGCATTTGATTAATTTCTTCTGATGCTGTATGGAGTCTGATGCTGTATGGAGCGGAGACTTGGACTTTGCGGAAGGTTGAGATAAAAAAAATAGAGGCCTTTGGAATGTGGATCTGGAGGAAGATGGAAGGGATCAAATGGAGAGTGAAAAATGAGGAAGTGCTAAAAAGGTGTGGAGAAGAAAGACAACTGGTTGGGGTAATTAAGAAAAGGAAGAAGAATTGGCTCGGTCATTGTATGAGGAATGAGTGTTTAATGAAGACTGTAATGGAGGGCACGATAAAAGGGAAAAGAGGACGAGGAAGGAAGAGACATACAATGTTAGATATAATTAAGATTAAAGGGAAATATAGTGAAACCAAAAGATTAGCAGAAGACAGGGAAGCATGGAGGTTACCATGAGAGAACCTGCCAGAAGGCAGAAGAACCNCGCCATGATGAAATAAACATAAAAGTACTTTGTAGTTTCCTTTCATATCTAGTTTCCTTGGTACTTACTTTCATATTAATTTCATCATGGCATTCCACTAAGTTAAGCTAGAGCAAATTGATTACATTTGTAGTGCCAGTAAGGGAATTCTAGCTCAACTGTACTAGAAATACAGCGTTAGATTTAGAGCATAAATGGAAAAATTTCCAGTTTCATGTACCTTGAAGATGACTCACGAGAGTAGAAACCGGTCATAAAGAAATATTTCTTGTGGAAACTACTAAGTACATTCATATTTATTTCAATTTACCTCCATGCAAGATCCCATCAATTAGATTCTTCATCAAATTAATATGACCAACAGTAGGAATAATTATGTTTTACACCTTGGCATCATATTTATGAGGATGAACATATGAGGAATGATGAATAACAGAGGAGTAAGAGAAGCAATCCTGTTATATCTTAAGGATGTCTGGAGTCTCTGCGTGGGAGAATGACTAAAATCTTAACCTTCGTTTCATGGTCAAAGAGTAGCATTATATGTTTCAGAAAGATAACTCAGGCTTAATTAATAAATGATATAAAATATTTGAATTAATTTGGACAAATAATTCAAAGAAATCAAACCATTTCCAAGCTGGACCTTTTACTAAAGCAATTTGAGAATCATGTTGGCAACTAAAACCACTGTGTCCTCCAAGGATCACAAGGATCCACTCGTCTTTCTTTAAAGATGCAGCCCTCAAGGTCCAGATGGAGGAGAACACCTTTTATTTCCAGAGAATGGCCTAACATATCTAATAGCTCAACTTTAATTGGTTAAAGCCAGGAAAAAAAAAACAAAGTAGTTTGGAATAATTAAATTGTGTATACTCTTGACCTGTTATTCCTGCATACTGTTCAGTACATTAACACAATAGAATATGAATATATGTATATATAAGTAATCTATGTATGTAACTGACAGTTATAATATAAGACATTGTAGGCAGCAAGGAATTGCATTGAGAAAACTCATAAAGAAAGGATGTAAATTTTTTCCACAGACAAGGTTTTGCAGGCATTGTGGTAGATTTTATCCTAATTTAATGAATTGCAAGAGCGAAACTGAACATCATTTCTATGATGATATATATAACTTTTAATTGTTGGATCTTTGGATGGCTAGTCCAATTTCAAACTTTTCAGAAATAATCTCACAAGTACAGTGCTGGCCAAAATTAACACAACACCTTGTGGTGTGACAAGGTGTGTGGCCGGAGATCTAGGTATTAACTGTGCTGAGGAGTTTACAGTGAACTTTGACAACAGTGTCAGAGGGGGGGGTTCAGCCCATTGGGAATGGGGGGAAAGCAAGGCCTAGATGTGTTTAAAGTCAGGAAATTCGGAAATCAGTATTCCTACGTATCTCTGCATGCAAAGCATTGATGCAACCGGATATGAATATGGGCTGTGGATACAGGTGTCTCAGGATTAACAGCCTGACAAGATTTTTGGCAAAAAACTATGCCTTATCAAATTAAATGAAAGTAAAAGATTCATCCTCCTTTTGTTTCAAATATGCAACACGTTCATTTGATTATTTCCTAGCCTTTATCCAATTTTTTTTATCTACTGCCAAGAGGATTTAGCGAATACAAAATCTTCGTAAACAAAATATTCTTCATAGCATGTTACAACTATTAACGTTTCTTTGATGACTGAGCCCGATGTTTTAAATCAATAAATAAAAACAATTGACATCTCTCTTGATCTCAAAGACGGATCTTATTAAGATTGCATCATTTCGTTAACTTCACTGACAGGCAAAGTAATGGAACACATCGTTGTTAGCTCACTAATGAAGTTTTTAGATAGCGTTAGTTATTTCAATAAGAACCAACACGGCTTTAGAAAGTCCCGGTCATGCGAAACTCAACTTGCGCTATTCGTCCACGATATTTTAAAATCTGCCGAGAGTAGTAAGCAAGTGGATGCTGTTTTCCTCGATTTTAAGAATGCTTTCGATAGAGTTCCTCACAACAGATTAATTTACAAATTAAAATTGGCTGGAATTAATAAGGAAGTAATTGACTGGGTCAAAGATTTTCTCTGCGATAGGGAACAACAAGTAGTACTCGATGGTGTTACTTCAAACAGAGTCAAAGTTACCTCAGGCGTACCCCAGGGCAGCGTGATTGGGCCCCTTCTTTTCTTGATATACATAAACGACTTGAGCCACGAAATCGATAGTAAAGTGAGGATATTCGCGGACGATACAGTTATATATAGGAAAATATCAAGCGTGGAAGACCAGGAATCCCTAGCAAACGACTTAGTTCGTATTCAACGGTGGTGCGAAAAATGGCAACTCGACCTAAACACAAGCAAATGCTCCGTAGTAAATTTTTTCGAAAGAAAACAGTTGCGGCAGAATAAATCGTACAGTATTAGCGGAACAGTAATTAAAGTAGTGGACTCGGTAAAATATCTCGGAATCACTCTTACGAATAACATGAACTGGAGCACGCACATCCGTAACATTTGTGCTAAAGCAACTAGAAAACTCGGTTTCATTAGGCGTATTGTCGGTAAATGTGACGAAAAAGCTAGAGAACGATGTTATTTTGCGTTGGTTAGGCCTCATCTTGAATATGCATCAAGTATATGGGATCCGGCAGACGATACATGCATCCGTGAACTCGAGAAAGTGCAACGGAAAGCGATACGTTTTGTTAAGAAGTGCTACGATAAAAAAGCAAGCGTTACCAAAATGCTGTCAGATGCAGGTTGGGAATCCTTAAAAGATAGGAGACTAGAAGCTAGATTGCGATTGCTTGATAAATTTAGGGAAAGTACATTTGCGGAAGATATAGTAGATATTATGAGACCCCCCTGCTACCTTGGACGATCCGACAATGAGCGCAAAATAAGAGAAATAGATGCTAGGACGAGTCGATTTAAGCATTCATTCTTTCCCCGAACTATACATGATAATAATAGGCTAAAAAAATAGTCCGAACGCCCGGTGTTTTCACCCCCTGCCACACGCCGTAAGGCGGCTTGCAGGGTATTTATGTAGATGTAGATGAAGAGCATTCCTTATTTCCAAGAATCGTGTTAACTGTAAAGCTGACATACTAATTTCATAGACATCTTATACTGCTGTTTTATTTGATGTCGCTATTTCATTTCATATACTGATAGTATTATTTTTTTTAATGCCTTCACCAAGGGTGAACACGTGATGCTCTAGGCTATCCTGGACACCAATTCTTAAATAACTCCCAGCGTTATGATCCTATTTCTTTTCCTATAAAATATCTCAAAGTCAAAAAGTATTCATGGTTTCAATGGAATTGCTTTTCACAATATCGAATACTGGACTAATGACCACCGTGTGCATGGCTATAGACATGGAAGTGTATAGAAGGAGTGCATGGAAGATAGATGTGTGATAACTGAGGAGAAGAGGCATGGCTGCTAGATAACATGAGAAATCTTGCATTCACCTCATCTGTGATGGTCCACCCCTCCCACTGTATTTTCAATACCTCATGCTTCTCCTTAGTTTTAATGTGTCTTTATGTGCTTTGGGGAGTCATCATTCGGGCCATGGAACTGTAATCTGAGTGTAGAAATTAAATAATTACGATGATTTTTTTTCCAGTGATTGACAGGGTCATTCCCTTCATTACTAACTGTCTTAAAGATACACAAGAAACATTTTCAGACATTATTTTTCTTTTCTTGAAATAACTCTTGTTGTAGAAGATTTTTCTTAAATTCAGATTCGTTGGTGCATTTACTAAACAATTGATTTTATTTCCATAAGCCTGATTAAGTTACTGTTGCTGTTAGATCCAATAATCTAGGCCTTGCCTTCCCCAATTTCCATTGGGCTGAACCCTCCCTCTGATGCTGTTGTCAAAGTGCACCGTAAACTCCTCAGCACAGTTAATACCTAGATCTCCAACTTCGTCATGTCACAAGGTGTTGCGTTAATTTTGGCTAGAAGTGTACTTTGGCAACAACATGAAAAGGACATCATTAATGTTTTAAGTGATACTCAATTGAAGAGTACATTAAAACATTTTCTTTTAATGTTCGTGGAGAGATATAGTAAATTATTCTCAGAAAAATTAAACTGTGTTTTGTTTGGAGAACGTTTTCTCAAAGTATCCATTGTGTGTTCATTTTCAAAAAACTGATTACTGTCGGAGAAAGATTTTGTTGAAATTAACATTACTTTTGATGAACCCCAATAAGTGGCTATAGAGCCAGATATTTATGCTTACAACTTACTTTGCTTTTTTTCTTCAATATCAGAAGCCAGTAAATGTTTAATCATTCCTCTGTATGAAAATGCAAATCTTGCAAATTTCAATGAGCTGACAAATATAGACAATTTATCTCCATGCAAGATCCCATCAATTAGATTCTTCATCAAATTAATATGACCAACAGAAGGAATAATTATGTTTTAAACCTTGGCATCATATTTATAACTCAGTGAATTAATTCTATGAGTTTTATGACTTATCTCTAATAAATATTTACAATTATTGGGATATTGTGCAAAAATGGCATTTAATGAAGGAAGAATTGCAAACATTGATGAACTCTGATGAATATCGTTATCATTAGTATAAAATATTTTCAAGGACAAGACTGCTTTTTACATTCTACTGATCTTCTATTGCCACTAACTTCGTTCAGTTATATTAAGCTTCCCACTGTGGAATTTTGTCATTATCATGAGAGAAACAATGGAGGCTTTTGCTTTGGAATGAGGATAAAAGGCTTACAAACATATCCTTCTCCATCCTGCTCCTCACAATTTAAAATCCAAGAATACCACTGTGAATAAGTTCAATTTATTTAATTTCTTGGCCTATAAATAATTCAGAACTTCCATCAACTCCAAAATCAGTGAGATTATTTAAAGCATGGATAACAGTTATAACAAAAGTGTGAAATTTTCAATGGAAATATAACATGTCAGTAACATAAGTTAAATCACTCTCAGAAGCATTCTTTATTCATTCAAAAAGAGCAAGAAAGCATTCTCAAAGTAAAGGTATTCTGGCTTTTAACATTCATTGATTGATATTTCTTGTGAGTGATAATTCTAATATTGAAAAATACGCTCTCAAAAGATTATCTAGTTAAATTGATAAATGGAAAAGAGACATATGTGTTGATTACTGAATGTTAAAATTTTTATGCTGTTTTCTAATCATATTTTAAAGTTTACAGTTACTGCTGCCTACAAAGCTATCAGTTGACTTTTTACTGATTTAATGTGATCTAAGTAATGGATCTGTAAAGAGTCATAAGTGTTAAATACTGAAGGTTAAGAACATTGTGCAGTATTCATATCATATTGTAAATTTTAGAGTCATAGATGTCTAAGAAGCTAGTGGTAGGTTTTTTTTTACATATTTAAGCGAGTGCATACATGTAGATGCAAAGGGTGGGGCTTAGGTGTGTGCACGATGTGTACTGCTCGGAACTTAAACATAAAATTGTGAATAAACAATTGATGTGATTAATTAGGTATGCTTTCAACAACAATTTTGTTTTTTGCAATTTAATGAGGTAGATATCTTTAAAAAGTATTTCAAATGCTTTTTAAGATTTTGATGTCTTTCTTCACAGCTTTAAACATTTTCATATTTTGCAAATAAGTGAAACTTCTGATACCCATTGCAGAGCGGATGGTGACCCATCATATCTTTACTAATTTCTTAATGTTTAATGTATGGACCCAAAATGGGATGGAAGTAAAACTTTATATGAATACTTTTGAAAACTTTTCAACTTGCAGACTCCCTTGGAAAACCATTTGTAGTAGAGTTACAGCTAAGTGATTTTTTTTATTATAAATTTATCCTAAAATTATAAAAAATCCAAAATTTTAACAAAAAATAGCGAACATGGACTACTTTGAACGGTGAGAACTTTTAATGAAACATGCTAGTTATCATTCGTTTCAAATATTAATATGGATTTCATGCACCTTTAGAAAGATCCGTGAAAGTTCCACGTATAATTTACAATGCTGTTTAAATTTGCAATAAAAAACGAAAATTAAATGATCGCCTTAAAATCCTGTAATGATATTAAGGCCATTGCATGCACCCCTTTCTACTGCTGTTGAGAAAAACTGGCCTCTCTGGGAGAAAATTCCATCTCTCTGTACACTTTCCTTTTTCGTTTGCAGGAATATTGACAACACGACAAATATCAAGCGTTTCCGAACGAAAAGGAAGGCATTTGGAAGGTGGCACAAGCATTAATACGAAAGAAAGGAATGGACAACCGCATAGCGAAAGTGAAAAACAGCAGCAGGTCGTAAACCTTGGTCATATGAGACTCAGCCCTTTCTCTGAATACGCTATCTTCTTGGATTTCAGGAAAGTATTCGTCACAGTACTTTTCGAACTTTACGTGATTTTATATGGAAAAGTATTATGGGACCCTGAGTTCCAAGCCAAGCTTTCTCAGAGATGAGAATAGTTTTCGTGAGCTTTCAAACTTATAGTATACAATACAGTTTGTCTCATGTCTGTACGAGTACATCAAGCCGTTTCTAAGAGAGAGACTTTTAACCCTTAAAGGCGCAAGAAACAGCGGATATTCAGCTAGATGCAGCGGGGAACCTGAATCATTCGTAGTCGTTACATGATGAATAATCAACATCTGTGGCAATGAGCAACACCAAGGGAAATAACTTCGTTTTTGCGGGATTTCGTTAAATAGGTGACTACTATGAAAGAGTTTTACAGTATCTGATACCAATTTAACCCCATGTTTACGGAAATATCGACCAATACCTAAATAGAATATCAATTGGCCCTGAGAAATTTCCTAACTACCCATGAAGACTATCCTTATCTGTTAAATGAAACATCTACTTGAAAATAAACAGGGCTCAGTTTTGAAGAATAAAGTAGAGTATTTTGAAGAAGGTACGAGAGTAATTACGTAAGAAACGAAAGGGAAAACACATCGACCGGAAGATGCCAGCCGTCACACCAGTGAAAGTGTTGTGGCGTTTGTAATCCTACGTGGTATATAATCGAAATACATGGAGTCATTTTAATTTAACAAAAAAGAAACTGAATTAGAGGCTGTAGGATGTATTTCCAGATAACTTTTAGCAGATAATCCATACGGGAAACAAAACAAATTTTTTTGCGTCCAATGTACGTCGTCCCAATTTTGTAAATGATACTATTCATATGAATGTTTACCCAGATAGTATTCATTGTATAGGTTATGAAATTAATAATGCAAAATAAAACATCTACTTACGTAGATAGCGCTCATTTACCGCTTGATAGCAACCTTTATACCATTACACCCCAAAAATTATATTTCTACTGATGATGAATCCAATAGGTGCACCTTATGAACACAATATAACTTTTATCCCTCTACCGTGTAAGTACGAAATAAGACCAAAGGTCGCTTAGGATTTACCTGAACCGCAAATAAATGATGAAGTTTGGGTTATGGTAGTCAGATTTTATATACATATTTTTGCATGGATATTTAGGAGAATATAAGTTCTCTCTTAGAAATGTAGCAATTGTTTCATTTAGCAGGGGGAATATAGAATTATTTTGGGTGGTAGATTCATAATTTTTAAAGATTATTCTGCAACTGAATATCTTGGGTGTCCTTGCCTTAGATGATAAAGCTATACTTCATATTGGAACAAGGCAACNCTGAATATCTTGGGAGTCCTTGCCTTAGATGTTAAAGCAATACTTCATATTGGAACAAGGCAACAGCTTGAAGGTATAGGATAAAGATTTTCCTATTAGCTCCTTAGCTGTCAGTTAAAAGATGACATTTTTGATTTAAAATAATAATGGAAATCATTTCATTGGTCTGAAATTCTCCCTACAACAGCCATAGTACTTTTGTATCAAGTAGCTGCAAGCCATCATCTGAGTATAACAGGCTTATTCTTTTATAATTCTCATGAATTATTTGGCTTGAGTGTGGAGAGCATAATCCATTTACCCCATGAATCATTGTCAAACTACTACCATGTGTATATAGTAAAATGGAATCAGTAGCAATGATAGCTTTTAATTCAAAGCATATTTTCTGCAGGAGTGTCAAAGAAAGGATTGGATTTCCAAATTACCTTCTTGTAGGTGGTTGAAAGTTGGTATGTTTGAAGTGCTCACTCACAAATGTATGAATGGAGAGTGATGGTCTTCAATGTGGTGTGGATGTTTGATGTTGTGGAATGACTATCTATGTCCTTGGGCTAAATCTCTTATGGTGGGGATCTTGTTGAGGGGTGGAATGTGTGGGGGCAGGTACTGCTTGTGTTTAAATATGGTGATGGGTGTGTGTGTGGAAGTTTTAAATGGAAATTCAATCATGTTTTAACAGTAACTATAATTTCCCTTTGGTTAATAAATGTCATTATTCTAGCTTTGCAAAATTAGTACTACAGTCAATATAATGCTAGGGTTTAAAATCTTTTTGGCCAAATTTAATAATATCATCATGTCACAGAGATGAAAGGATCATTATAGATCCTCCTAAATATTATAGACATTCACAGTAAAGAATTAGGTGTTAGAGATTACAACTTTATTGTCTGATCCCCTTTAATGTAACATTTGACTAGAAAGGAAAATATATATCCATATCTTCAAGCTGTGCTAGGGAAACTGTAAGTAGCATAACTACAGTTTCACTAATATTCCAGTCCACAACCCCTAGTGGAATTTAGTTCTTCACATTCTTACCTTCTGATGCATTCTCAAGCCATCAAGCATAAGTTCTATAGATTGCCTTCCAACTAAGACAAGTATTGGATGCTTTTAGCCCAATATCGAGTGGTGTGTCATCTATATATTTAGGCATAAAAATATAGTGGTTTGTATTTCCTTAATAGTGCCTGATAATTTTGAGTTTTGTTGCTTTGCAAATAGAATTGAAATTTCAATTTCTCGATTTTCTCACATTAGCCTAGTAATCCAATGCTATGGTGATAATTGTAGGATTAATTCTCTGAAGGACCAATATTCATTTAATGAAAAGAGATTAGGTGACATCTTAGTTATGGGAAGGGAAATAAAAATAACTACTTCCTTGTAGAAGGAGGAGTCAAATATATGAGTGACTGTAAAGTTGATTTGCATAGTAATTTATTGGCTGATTAACTTTATAAATAGTCTTATTGTATTTAGGTTATACAGAACATATAACTACCTATAAATTATTATTTATATTCTGAGAATAACAATCTAAATTGCAGCCATGTAGTTAGGAATATTATGGGATTTTCTATTTAATGGTCATAGATTGTCTTGACCCTAGTAACCTTTCATTTATTAATTTCTCCCTTAGAATTTCAATATTCCCATATCCCATCTTCCATCAATGGAATATTAAAAGCTCTTTCCTCTTGAAATAAGTTACTGGTCTGTAGTTGCTTTCTTTGTTCCATGGGCAGTAAATTATTTAAGTTATGCCAATTTAAATAAAAAGATTTCCACTTTGTAAGGTTATTTAGCACAATACATAATTATTTGAAATCGATTAGTTGAAATAAATTCCATTGGAGGTTTTCATTTTTGTTTGCAAGAATTAACGAAGTTCATAGGGCTAATGCTTAGAGTTGGTTTTTGAGGAAGACAGAAAAAATCATGTAAATTTGGTATTGCTTTAGATCCCTGTGTCCATACATTGGGCTGATTATTTTTGGGT
>KZ309877.1:22752-33049 GCA_000376725.2 Ladona fulva
TTTGCCAGGAAAGAACCAAGTCTTTCTAAGCCTGAGTTATCTTTCTGAGATACATAATGCTACTCTTTGACCATGAAAAGAAGACGAATTCTATGTTCTTATTGTTGCAATAACCTGGATTTACATATTTTGAAAATCTTATGTAATGTAAGTTTAAAATAGCGAAATATATCTGCAAAATGTCACCCGTTACAGAAACTGTTCAGCAATAATCATATATTTTTCTTATCCCCATACAGGTGTCGCAGAATATTCTTATAGCTACAAGGAAGGACATCAAAGGAAAGCAACTACAAGCGGTAGGTTAAGCAATTACTAAGCATTTACTTTATATGATACAATAAGGTTTATTCTGTTAATTTTTTTTCCTTTATTATTATTTCTAAAATTTATTTTAGACTCCTTTATTCATTTATTTTTACTGCATCATTAACCTTGTTTCAAGATTAAGTTTGATGTACTAACTTGTCTGGTTTAGCATTCAGCTTCTATCATCTAGCGTCCTGCATCTCAAAATTACAGTCTAGCATCTAGAATTCTGCATCATGAGTAATGCGTCTATAGTATTGCTTCAAACGTCTAACATATCTCATATAGTGTTTCATGTTTAGCGTGTAGCATCTAGCATTCATGGCGAACGTCTATCAAGTACCATATACTCACTTTACATCTAGCATCTAGGACGTAGCCCTTTGGATCTAGGACAGTGTCTACTGTGGTGCATTTTTCTTTTCCGGGTATAGTGTCATACACCTACCATCTCACGTCTGGTGTCTCACGTATACCCGGTGGCAACTAGCTTCTGGCGCTTTGCATCTCTAGTGTAGCGTATCTCATTAAGCACCTTGCATCTCTTGTCTTACATTTACCGTTGCTCTTTCTGCTTATTGCATCTAGAGTATTGCTTCTACTATTTAGTGTGTAGAATCTCGCGTCTAGCGTCTCTCCAAAAGAGTCTTAAGTAAGCACCTAGACGCAAAATGTTCAAAGCGAGGCGCATATCGTATATTTTGTGTAACGTAACGCATTCGATAAAATAATGTCGTTCGGGCCTAGCGCATTGGGTCTAGCCTCTCAGGTGTAGCATCCCGTATCTTGCGTCTTCTGCATAGTGTCTCACATCTATTGACTCACGTAAACCGTGTCACGACTACCGTCTGTTGCCTAGCATATCTATGCTAGCGTCTTGAATCTACCGACTTGCATCTAGCGTTTCGTGTCTATCTTTTACCGTCTAGTGCTAAGCATTTCATGTATCGCGTCTAGTATATGGCATCTATCATATAGCTTCAAGCGTCTGGAGGGTTTCATCACGCGTCTAGCATCTAGTGGCTCACGTCCAGCGTCTTATGTTTGACATCTAGCGTGTAACTGCGTCTAGCATCTAGGGACTCGAATTTTTCGTATGGTATAGTTTCGTACCCATGGGCTTTCTAGACAATGGGAATTAATTACCTTATGCAAAGTAAATGCGCCTATAGATCTGTTTCCACAAAACTCAAATTCCCGTAGATTATGCCTTAGGGTATTAAGAATTTGTGGCAACCAATCAGTTATCACGACTGCCTATGGAACTGGGAGTTTCCTAAGGACATGCATTAAATTAAATGCCTTTCCCTATGTCTGCATGTAGTAGAGGATTCACTTTTAGAGATCATACTCTTGCGTTGCTTTCAATATAGTCACGGGGTGTAATTACAAGCCTCAAAACTAAAGTGTACAATGATTACCCTACACCCTGTGTATGATTCTACCGGGTTCGAGTAACTTAGAAGTCTGCATCCAGAAATTCTTATGTCCCTATTACTTTTGCATCTCAAGTCCATAATTACCCAAAAAGATATAGTTAAAGGACGAAGCTCTTAACTTGCGTTTCTTGTGAGCTTTCATCTACTTTGCAAATACTGAAAAGAGTAAATAACATTATTGCTTTAAATTCATCAGACTTTGCGATAAAACTAGATTAGCCTTCCTTGCTGAATCATGGAAGATTTGTTTAAGTAAATGTTTTTACCTTTTATATCCAAGTCAGACTAGTTTCATAATACCAGCATAGTTGCTGAAAGCATGTGAAAATTTAGTAAAATTTTTATAGAAAATTCTTCTCTATTCACACTCATGATTGCTTTAAAACTTATCGACAAGTTTCATTGCTGCCACCAGGGAGTCAAGTGATCAACAATAAAAATGGTAGTAGTAATTATGTGGTTTGAAGTATGAAGGACTTTATATTAAATTACATTAATTTATTTGACACCCCATTGTCCTTATTATTGATGATAGAGTGTCTAAATGTTAAGAGTATCTAATTTCCCCTTTCATACATTTATAATTTTTAAAGAGCCATATCTTAGAGTAAATTATATTACAGTAAAAGCTAAAATTATACACTGAAGGGACTGGGGGAATTAACTGCAATCCCTATTGCATTACCACTGTGATTAATTCTAACTTGCGATTTGCAGATTAATAAATTTAGTGAGATACTGCAGTGGGAAAAATCAGAGATGGCAAAACTAAAACATTTCGGTTTCTGATACTCATTCTTCTTCATGGCCGTAAGAAGTACGCATATAAATGTAGAATGCAGATGGGTTAATATACTCGTAATGGTTGATCCTTGGTGATCATCCAGTGTCGGTAACAGAGGTATTTTAGAGGGTCGGTTTGGATATTGATTGCCGAAAGGAAGAGAATACAACTCAGATCTTTACGTGAGCAATGGCTTCGTTTGCATCATTATTTGAGCTTATAAGGAGATTCAGATGATAAGTTGTGCATTTCCAAATTTGGACAAAAATACTTCATTTTTCATACTTTTTTGAGAAAAGAAAGAGCTGGAGGCATTTCAGTTTTCAATGAACGCTGAAGAATGTAAGATATGGTTAATGTTAAAGTTGTAATTTTGGGTTTTGGTAGACGTTAACTTAAGATTGCTTTCCTCGAACTTAGTTTTTTTTTTTTCATTTTAATCGATCAACATCAACAGTGTAATTTATGTAACCCTCTTTACCAATAACTTCTGTACAAATCACATTAAATGTGAATAATTAACTTCAGGTTCACATAAAGTTTGAAGGGGATACAGTTTAGTAGTGTCAAGGCTTGTTGCCCAAGAATATGAAGATGTGTTAAGCCAGCATTTTACCGTTCAATTAAATAAATCTGTTCCCATCATGTGATAATTTATAAATGATCGGTTGCAGTCCTGATTGTTCCCCTAGAAATCATTTAGAATATATAAAAAGGTTTATAATTTTAATGTTTTATTGTTAATAGTCGATTAATTTTACGGTAATTGCCAGTGTCAGTCTCGCCTGCTTGATTTAGCCATTGATTCATTTCGATTTGCAAATAGCGACATAGAGGAATGTGTCGTGATACCGTAATTAACCCCCATTGATGAAATGCAAGAAAAATAAAAATAGACCGGTCAATATAATTTTTTCCTTTTGGAACACCATCTAACTTTATGTATATATGTCCATTAATGTAAAATCTGTTGGATTGATGCGATTCATGCTCTTTTTAGTAGTTGGCAGTAAAAGCATAGGAATAAGTAATCCCGACTTAGCCCTCTCAACATAATTTTGAATTACAATGAGGATTTCATTTCAAAGCTCGGTATCCTCATTCTGCATAAGTAATTGATTAAGAAAATTAAATACTCATTTTACCCCCCTTCCCTCTGATAGAATTCTTTCTTTGTTAGCCTTTAAAATTGATTATCTCATGGCATCTACCGAATTCACCTCCTTAATCAACTAAGGTATGAATGCTGGCTTTTCACTGTCTTAGATAGCATCTTAGGGGATGTTCTGTGCAAGTTTGCTTATGACATAGAGGATAGGGAAGTAAAAATACGCGCGGAATCTGATAAACTTTTTGTTGGGTAAAGACTTTCAATCATCTGCATAACATGTGCTAAATCGTTGTTTTTTTAATTTAAAGAATGAGGGGTCGAATGAAATCTTTTTTGATTCAAAGCATTCCTTAAACTTGCTTTGCAATGCAGCCTTTTAGAACCTGAAAACTTTCTCATGGTATCTGTCTCGATAGTTAGTCGTTATTGGTAAATTTGAATGGAAATCAATCACGGTGATGGGTTTCAAACATATTTAAGTCAGAAATGCTTTGGTGATTGAAAATTTCGAAGCTATCATTACTGATTACCTGATCGTTTGTAAAGTAGTCATCTCATTCAGGGGCATGCTTTGGTGTTATGCGGTAATTTTTTGTCGTTATCATATCTCTGACATCGATACTCATAATTAACTCTGCCAACCCTAGAAAGTAGAGGTTGCTTCGTTTTGTAGTAAATAAATGATATTACCAGCTGTTTATTTTTCTCCCTAACTTATTCTGCTTCTTAAGAAATCCATTAACTTCTTAGAAAAGATAAAGTGCAGGATTGTATCACCCTGCTCAACCCGTTTTTAGTTATCATTGTGTCGAAAGGACAAAACTTTGTGATTCGACTGTGATGCTTCCATTTAATCAGGGTAGCTTCATGTTTGGCAATGATAAAATAAATGTAAAGTGACAACCTTCCAGAGCTGAATATATCCCTCGGGCATTATCCGTTATATTTCTTGAAACACATTAATGCTCACTCTTAACTTCCCACCGTATTGTAAATATATCGTAGGACAGATTGAGTTTCCAGTTGGAATTAAGCACAGTGGTCTGCAAATGGATTTTTTTGCCCACGATCAAGGCTTTTTGTGTTTTAAACCAATGATCAATACAAGAGATCCTTTCTTTCATATAATAATTGTGTCCAATCTGAGAGAACTTGTATTTTGATCCTGTAAGCCGCACTTTGTGAAAAACGCTAGTTTGAGGAAATGAATTCAAGGAAATTCATGCCGCGTTTGTTTGATGGTGATAATAATTTTCCCAAAGAATCGGCGTCATGGAAAAGCATTAATGGGCGGGAAAAAACCTGAATACTTCAAAGCAAATCATGCAAATTATGTGTCACAGCAGTGCTGCACATTTACTTACACAATTTTAGCTAATATAGCGTGACATTTATAAATAATTCAAAGTTTTACGAGGATGTCCCTTTTACCCATTTAATTCCTTTTTGAAATTTGCCTGACTTAGGAATTGACTTCTGATAGTAAATCTTTTATTCAAAGTAAATTCAGATGACATTCTAAGGGGGAATTATGCAGATATTTGCCTATGTAGGAGAGTCATTTCACAGGCCTGGCCTCTTTGGAATTTTTTTTTGAGGGGTAACTCGTTTCAATTCCCTGTTGTAATGAGTCGTAGCTTCCTTATTCTGTAACTTCTTTAATAAATATGGAAGTGCAAATAACTTCCGAGATAAGCTGTTTAGAATCCGAATCTCACCATAATTGGTTTTTGATGTAATCTCGCAAGCGTAGCTAAAGTTATTCTTGGACGATGCTTCAAAAACATGTGCCTCGTCATCATAGATGTCCCTTTTTATTTATCAAATTCTGTTAATTAAACGGCAGAAAATATCTGGATGCAGACTTACAAGTCGAGTTCAACGAATGAATCCAATGCTATCTTTATTAGAAATTGGAATAATTTTAATTGATTTTTCAGTAGGAGTTCCCTTTAGTAAATGTTTTCATCAAGTCATTGAAACGTCAGAATTATTGGGAAATCATGTAGCCTAAAGGAATATTTAATAATTATACTCAAAACATGTTGTTTTCCCTATAAATGGCAGTTGAGTGTATCGATTTCCAATCCTGTACTACGTGCATGCAAGGCTCCGGGGGAAGGAATTAATGGGTGGTAAAAGGGTTGAATTTATGCAGGGATTCTAAAAATAATGTGATTTTTTGATGAGTTATATGTTTTAATTACAGTAAAACCCTTTTAAGATGCTTCCGCTTAAGATGTTATCCCGCCTAAAGTCCACTTTAAGTATACGTTATAATACCAGGCCTTATTATTCCATTGAATTTCTACCCCTTCCTTACCATTGCAGAAAAAAATCCGCAAAAAAATTGAGTTCCTTTCACTTTAAGTAAAGATATTTACCTCAATTTGAACATTATGAACTGGTTTTTACGACCAAAATTTAAAACTGTTATGTACGTAACATCATCTACGTTTAAAGCCAGAAAGTACGAGACGAAGAAAACCACGTAGAACTAAACCCTTGATTTGTCTCAATACTAAAAAAATACATCCTGAACACTATTTTCGGTCGCAAAAACAATGCATAAAAAGTTTTAAATCAACATATATCTATGAAAAGTATATTATCATTCACCATCGGAGAATATACAGTTTTTAGAGGCAGTGGACTAAAGTCGATTAGCGTGCTTTTGGACTACGACCTAAGTTATTTATCGCAGCGAAAGGATTAAGATGGAAATAGGTAAGAGATGAGCGGGTTCTCGGCGGATGTGGTCATCCCGGAGTTCTGGTCCAATGTAGGTGATGGTTTCTTAACGGGAGGCAGATTCAGTTCAGTCTCTCTTGAATCACCTCTTGGCGTGGTAATGCCTCCCTTAGTTGATCGTCTCGCCGCGAAAGGGAAGCTGTGTGAATTCATACAAGGTGCATTCCAGAGTATGCTGAAGTGATCTCAGTTGGTGCCCAGTTGATCCCATGGTCGACGAATACCAATAGACGCGTTTAAGATACCGCTTTCGTATTTTATCCGTTGCTAAGGTGTTGTTTACTGTACGTTACTTGTTGTTGAAGTAAAGAACCAAATTTAGAACGGAGTGAGTTAAGCAGATTACTTCCAGCATTCTATCCTGAATATCCATCCTTTAATTTTCAAGTTTCTCTGGAATATTCCACTACGCATATTGGTTTTTCCAATTTATTGTGCATATTGGTAAGTCAGATACGATCAGTAAGGGCACTTTTAAATAAAACAAAACTACCAATTGAAAGAAGATTAATTAAATGAAAACCAATACCCGCTATGAAGTGAAGTTGGTATTATAGAGGGTATATGTAAAGGGAGTTCACGTTAGTGGGGTATTCTCCTCTGAAGAGAAGTTGTACAATATCTCGTCAGAGAATTGTTTACAACAAGGTCTGAATAGAGTGCGTATCTTTTCAATTATTTAACTCAAAGAAAAATCGATCCGGTAAATCACTGAGCGGTTTTGGAAAGGGAAAGGAACTGGTGTTGTCATATTTGTGGGTGTATGCCAAATTTTCATTATAACTGCGTATTAGAGTTTGATTAGTAGGGAGTGAGGTTTCAGATGGGGGTGAGATATTGGAGAGGAGGTGACGTATTAAAGGGGGAGTGAGGTATTAGGGAATTATCTTTTATTATGTCGCATCTACTAAACTTGAAATTCAGAAGTCTGAATCTAATTTCTAACAAACTTTTAAATTAGGCTAAAATGTTTTATTGAATGCCACTGTTTGCTAAAATCTAGCAAACTTTGATCATTGTTGTGAGATGAGCGGGGGAAAAGTCAGTGAAATACTAAGTCTATCGGTAATATAAGTTCCTAAAATGGACTTGAAAAGTTTGTTCTTAGTTCTAATTAAGAATTATACTTCACTTTTGCGAAAATTGGAGTTCATCTTAGTAGTAATTTCTCCATAGTCGATCAAGTTTTGCTTAACCTGTCCACTACGGATCACTCTGAGTGATAAATTAATGGGAAATGGAGGTATCCGCGGTGGACGTGTTAAGCATCAATAATCCTGTATTACACGCAATCAACTTTACCAAAGCGTGCTGCCGATTGCCGATTCAGGTTTGCAAGGAGTTAAAAAAAAACAATAACGCCGGGCGCACACTTAAATTTCTAGATTTAGATTTGTGTCCAGCAAGCCGCCAATTGCGTATGGCAGGGGGTGTATTAAGACCTTACCTTATGTAACCTATTAGATTCTCTGATGCTATTCGGATATAACGGCTAGAAGTAACCATCTGTTTTAGCGATTATTTCCTTGTAACGGTTGTTCGTCGCCTCTCGAAGATCGCGCTTGCTGTTCACCGGAATGACAACTTCACCTAAAAATTTCGGACCGATGACTTTTACGGAAAGTTTTCGTCGGAATCAGATCTTCTCTCCTGCAGTCAATTCCACCCGAGTGATTTCATCATTATTGTAACGCTACTGCCGACTGACAAAATGGGCTGCTCTACGTTGAATCATCTCTAAATCTGAGACAAACCCTACTTCGTGTGGATTCCAGACTGCGCAGCAGTACTCTAGACTTGGTCGAATGAGGGTCTCGTGTCCCTTTCTATTGCGGGAATATTTTTCTGAAGAACGGTCATTCTCATTAAATGGTATTGAGTTGCAAATAATTTTACACTACTATGAATATATAGATAGATTACCTAAAGCATTATGCACCACCTACAATACTCCGCCTGCTATTCATGGACTGTCATCCACCAACTATAATACCCTAAACGAATTATTCAAAATAAGCCCATAAGAAATATCCTAGCATCGAACCTGGGTCCATTAGCACTAATATCTTTACGGCACACGATAGAAATCCATATCTTCTATCGATGTTGCGAATTTCAAACTTCTACCTGACCGGGAAATACCCAAACGAATTTTTTTTTAATTCGGTCATATGAACTGTCCTAGCATCGAACCTGGGCCCATGTAAGAAGAGACTTACTAGTCTCAATCTCGCCCTGAAATAAAGTCGATTTATTATTATTATTAATGTGTCTTCCTTGAAAGTTTTATGGATGATTA
Organism: Ladona fulva; assembly: GCA_000376725.2. Taxonomy (NCBI): domain Eukaryota; kingdom Metazoa; phylum Arthropoda; class Insecta; order Odonata; family Libellulidae; genus Ladona; species Ladona fulva. Next base: position 31,446 of record KZ309877.1, read on the forward strand.
GGTTCTCATTTCCTCCACTGAAAGCTACCAAAAACCCTTGGGAAGGGATGAGGCAACTAGGCAAGATGAGGAGTGAGGTATTTTGCAGAGGAAGAACGCTTTAAGTGGAAATTTACGTGCGTAAGTAAAACACTATAAAAGCTGATTCAAATAATTCCCATTGGGCATCGTCGCTCATACCTCAGCTGCTTTCATTTTATCACAGCCAATACTGTTAGAAAAGTTAATTAAAGGTAAATGTTCACTTTTGTGCGCCAAAAGGCAAATGAAATATATCTCGTTTATTAAAATATAGTAGAAGGAACTCTGAGCACCTTCTTTTATGAGTATATGCTAGTGAAGTCTTTTAAGAATATTCGGTAGTGAAGATACATTAGTAACAATTACTGACAACATCTTTTTGCCGTTTTAGTATTTGATTTTTTCCATAAACACAATTAACGGTCCATTTAAGTGATTCTAATGTTTTAGTAGCCATAAAATAAATTTGCAATGTCTATTTTAACCTCTCTTTTATTTGTTTTGTATTTTTCGATTTTTAATATATTCTAATGCGGAAACCCTTCCATGCCGTTATATGTTTTTTGATATTTTTTTTGTAAATGACCTTCTTCCTCTTCTTTACATATTATAAAAATAATTTTCTTTAACATTTATTTATGAGAGGGTTTCGCAGGTTTATCACACCCCCCTTTTTGTGAGTGTTTTTCTGCTGAGTAAATTTTTTCCTAAGCTATATACTTAGATATTTTATTCACAAATAGATTCCTCCTATATTTCTATTCCTCTTTCTTACTGCTCTATCCTTTCCTGTTATAAAAATCAAATGCTTTAGATATAAGAGGGCACTTGATAGCCCTAATATCGCCCGCAATAAAGACGTTTCTATTCCATGATGGTAATTTCATGTAAATTATTTGGTATACGGTGTCCAAGCAAGTCTGAGGAGTGAGGATTCGGAAAAATAAGGTGACCTATCAAAGCTTTCTTTAGCGGAAGCGGAAGTTTACACGAAGAGAATTGTGACGTGGGATTAATGTAATTTGAAAGAAATAACACGGGGAAAATGAATTTTTATTAATCTTGTAAATAAAGTTCAAGGTTTGTGTGGCTGTGCGTGTTCTTCCATATGTTACATGTGGAAAGGCCACAGAACTTAATGTCGGACTGAGAGAAAGAATATGGAAGTGAAGNATATATTATACTGTTGTAAAGTAAAGCAGAAATTCTCTGGGTTTGTATGCTTGTTTTAAATTGAAGTCCATATCGTTTGCCCAATTTGCGTCAAACTTTGTCTTCTGAAACCAAGAGGCAAGTACAATTGCATTTCTATTCTCTAACTTTTCTGGGTTCGAACCAATATCACTCAGATAGCTCAGAATACATGAGATGCTGATTTGTATCGTTTTCAACTTTTATTTGATCATCCTAAGAGGCGAACCAAGAGTTTTCACTTACAGAAGTTGAGGAAAAGCTGGTGTATATATAGGTGAGGAATGGCCTGTGGTGCGGGGGGGCTAGGAGGGTGGTGGTCAATAAGTAGCTGGTACAATGGGGAAATTGGGATACAAACACCCCCCTCCCACCATCCTAGACCCCCCGCA
>KZ309878.1:4902-25783 GCA_000376725.2 Ladona fulva
ATACATTGACGGCGGAGCAAGTTTCCCCTACTCATCAAGTTTGGGGGAAGTTGCGCTAGGCGGCTCTGACGCAGTTTTACGCGGCAATTTAAGCAATACGGCTACTGGGTTACCGGTTTTGGTATTTTTACTTTTCAATTTATCTTACAACCAATTAAAGACCAAAGAAAAAACCAAATTGAAGATTACAAAGCATTATTTATTTGAATAATAGTAGAAATATTACATATTAAATAGAAAACTGTCATACATAAAGGATGATTCAGCACCATCAAAAGTAAGACAAACTGCACATTGAAAGCTCCTGGTTACACTGGTGGAAATTGTTCCAAAATATCAATGGAAAGTTTAATCAAAATATTGGACCAATTCCAACGATAGAGCAAGTTGTCAAAATCCACTTAAAATTCTTCACAGTTAACTAAAAAGTCACTTTATTAGATAACTAAGTCTCAAGGAATACTCAAAAAAACAAAAAGATACTCTACATATGAATCACTGATATTCATCCACACAACAAAACATAACTGCTGAAATTACCCAGTAGACATGCTAAAGAAAGCACCTTTTTAAGACAATGATACTTCTTCCAGGGCTCATTTTCATATGTGAAGAGTGAATTTAAAAAAAGGAAAAATATGACAACATGAATTTGCACCTGGTGATCCTTTTTGTTTAAATGCAAGGCTTCCTTCCTCAAAAAAAAACACTGCACAGGGAAAATTCTTCAAAAACTAGAAAGAAGAAAATGTTGTCAGCTTTCCTATTCAGTAGCAAAATGAAAGCATAGGTATCAACATGGCAACATGAAACTTACATCCACTTTTCCATTGACTTGGATTCAAATAAGAGAGAGCAATCCTAGCAGAAATGAACATGGGAAAAGTATGACAGGACCTTGTACCCAGAATATTTTGCATTCCAAGTTGCTGCATCACTAAATAAAGCTATCAAACAAGAGGGTCCCTCTTAACCACCATGAGACCACTTAAAACAGAAAATGGAGACTGACCTGCAGAGGAGAGAGTAAGACATATTAGCAAAAAAAAGAACAAAGAGGAATGAGTGACTTCCGAAGGTATTTAGAAACACACTAACATTTGTATTTATGCTGTTAATTCATCATTACAAACTTCAGGAGACATGTATAACTAACCGACACCTTCCAGTCACTTGGCAACAAATGCCAATACTTAACATATCCACGAGACAGCTGCTTTACAGAAAATGGAGACTGACCTACAGAGGAGAGAGTAAGACATATTAGCAAAAAAGAGAACAAAGTGAAGCATTGTAATCGCAATGCTCCATGATTGACATTTCGCCAAACATAAGGACACAAATACGAACGCAATCCTCCATTTGACTCAGAGAATGCAAGAAAGACAGGCAAATATCTGAAGATTAATCCCAGGTGAAAATGGAATGGAATGAAGAATTTTGTTGATAGATGAGCGAGAGGGAAGAGTGAAAAGGTACCAGAGTAAATGATACGATTTAGGGCTCCTTTTGTATATAGCCACAGCTAACAATTTTTCCTCTAATGTCCATCTCCTTCCATTGGGCTTTTTTCCCCGCACTCATCAGCTGGGATCCTAGGAGAACGGCAGCATTATGTGACAGTGAAGATTCTATGATGTCCTTCACCTGGGAAAGGGAGCCTTTTGATGACGAAGTGGCCTTAATTAGCATCTTAAATTTGCCCACTGATGACTGCAACCGCTTAAGCTGCCTCTCCTTCTTCTTAGCATAATTGAAAAGTTTAATTTTCCTTGGTGTTAGTTGACTGCGCCTTGTTAAGTCTATGTAAGACAGAGAGGTCTTTCTCATTTGAGAAAGAGAGGGACACAGGTGAAGAAGCCTCTACTGCAGGTGAGAATGGTGAAGGAGAGGAATGTGTTGATGTTGAAGAATCATGTGCTTCAATAAACAAAGGAAGTAATGACTGTGAAGGAGTGTGTGAGGTATCTAATTATATAACCCATACATCACTGATCGAGATATAGTCGTGTATATGTGGTTTACATCTCGTCACTCGTTCCTTACGACTAATACACGAGTAAAATTCGTGTGTTGCTCGTCTAAGATTCTATGGAAGCAACCGAATTTACGATATCGGAAAAGCACTAAACCAAACCACTATATATATATACTATCTATGAAGTAAATATATAGTGCTACCGCAAAGCTCATTTACGCCAACTGTTGCTGTGATATTTGTTGCTAAATTTTCCTGTACAAGATTCGAGTAGAACAGCAAAAATGTACAAGGGAAGATCAAACCACTCAGCAGGGAAATATATCTTTCTTGGGAAATTTTTCAGATGTGATTTGCACGATGAGATACGGCGGCTTGCGAGGTATTTATGTACATGTAATTATAATATAATATAGTCGTAGTTTAAATTATCTATCTTGCAAGTCGGCAGAGCAGACAGCTGCTCGCTAAAATTCTATAGGAGTAAACATATTTCTGAAAGATCGGCAATAGTTGAGAAATCGGCGATCTCTCGTTTTTTATTTCGGTTTTAGTTACGATCATCACAAAATCGACAGAAATAATCATGTGTATCTTCTACGAAAACTTTGTCTCCTAGAGCTGTTGTCATTCAAGTCGCCGCTTGCCAACTTCCAGCGTTACGACGTTCGCCATGTTCTTTAGCCATTATGAGAAGAATTTGATCACTTTGGTCCTCTCTCACTTCGTGCTTGTTGCCTGTCTTTGCTGTGATTTTCACTTCCAGTTGCCCGGTACATTCTTGCATTTTTTCACTCTCATTCATTTAAAGAAGTTCTTTTCAGGAATTTCACCTTTTATCATTCTTAACTTCACACTCAATCCAATACCCTTTTCGTCGTTTTCGTGGATCTCATTGACTGTGCTCACCGTATTTCGGAGCTGTGGAACATTCTTCAACATGTGGGCTGCATCGGAGCCGTAATTCCGTTTGAAGGTAAGATTTATTGCTAAATGAATTCTTTTATTTTAATATACAGCTTAACTACGTGTAAGATTGTTGTAGTTGCGTGATGTGTCAACAACGGAACAACAGCATGGACAAAATCTACCATAAGTGTAATAAATATATTCCAGGTAGTATTTATTGTCCATGCTTCGTATGAACTGAAGTTCTTATTTGGACATTTTTGATTGTAAACACTGTGAACTTTACATATCTATCGAGAATGTTGTTTCTCTCAAATTTCATCCTAAAGCTCCGAATTACCTTGTTTGAGATGTATTTTGTGGTATCGTGTTTCTCAGATTCGAATTCATAGTGGCTGTATTTTCTTTCCCATTATATCATTTTCTATTTGCAGATATCCGAATGATCATTCGGATGCAAATCGATTTGCATCATTGCTGCAAGTGACTTTTTCATTTAATTTTTTCAAGTTGATAAGAACTCTTACGAATACCTTCGCGAACGAAGGTATTCGTAAAAGCAGTTTTATATAACAGAGTAAAAGCTTCCATTATATACCATATTACACCTTTCTTATTTGTTGTTTTGAAGGTGCAGTCATTGAAAGTGCAACAGAGGATAAAGTGAAGGACTGCATTCAGCAGTGGCAAGCAAAGCGAGGGAGTCGTCACAACTGCAGATAGAGAAAATAATATAACTAATAGATTGTCTTTAATAATAATAATTTGTCTTTATATTGAATTTGATCTACCTTTTTCATTTCAGGTTTGTTTCAATTCTTTCCATAATAAGACTTAAACAGTGCTATTTTCATGTATTCCAAAATGACTCAAGCTGACATTGCTCTAAAATTTTGTCCTTGTTGTAACACAATCGCATGGGAAATAAATGGCAAAGCTGTGAGTTTCTGAAGTATTACTAAGACCTGTGGACCTTTCTCCTCATTAAAGTAAGGATGCTAAGTTTAAGTTTTAATACGTATGTCAGAACTAATTGTGTGCACTGGAAAGTTTTCTAGTGCAAAGGTGAGGAAAACCAAGGATTGAGAATAAAATCCAAAAATTTTCCGTATTACGATTCGAAATTGCCGCCGCGTAACGGCAGAAGTCTCCGGTAGTGACATCTAGCGGTATATAAAAGCTATGCTAGTGACATCTAACGGTGATTTTTAAAACCTCAATGGTCATACACGTCTATTACCCGTACATGGCCGGACAAGAGCCCCACAATTACGCCAGAATTAGACGTGTTTTCGACGTCCATACACCAGTTTTATCTGGTTTGATTCAAGACTAAAACACGTCCTATACACCAGAATGTAACGACTTGTGTTGTATGGGTATGCTCGATTTTCCATTCATAGAAACCGGTTTGATTATTGCACTGTGTTGTCAAGGCGAGCGATCCATGGTGACGATTGTTTACGTAATAAACTTACGTTTTGTTAGAAATTTCCCGATTTATAGCCATAAACTTCTTTTCATGCTTATCTTAAGATGCCTCAAGGAGTTTTTCTCCTTTTTTATATATATTTTGAGGCAGTATTTATAAATGAATGGTTAAATTTGTATTAGAAAACGTATATTTCAGAATTTAAAACAGAATTTCTTGTGTTTTCACTTCCGAAGAAAGAGCTTCCTTAGTGATCTGGCATCGAACTTGGGGCTCTGATCAAGAACACTGCAGTTGTTTCGTCATTTTAAATGCATTTCGTCAACCGAAGAGAGAAATTGATATTTGTTTCGTATTTGTGAGTTTGTTTTTCTGGAAATCGCAAATTTCTCTTTTTATTTAAATAAATATAAATGTGAGAATATATATATTAAAAGGAAGGATTCATTAAAAGTTGAAATAATTGCAATAAAAAGAGGAGACAGTTTGTGCTGATGAATGAATATATTTTGAAGCTCAAGTTTTACATTTAAATCTTCAAATTTCACAATATTTAATTAGTTATTAACTGTTTTTTATACATTTTTAATTATAATGACAACCAATTACACAAAGAATTTTACAAACGTATAATTTATAACAGAGAAATTAAGATTACAAATGATTTTGAAATTATTAATAAAACTATGATTAGTGAAATTTAACACAATTTGTAGAATGTAATAGAAATTAAACTAAGATTGAATTATTTTATAAAATACACACATTTTTCTTTTAAGATTGAATTACTATTTACAAAAGTACGTCACCAATAAGACAAATCATAAGATTCATAATTATCATAATCATATTTTACATATTCATATGAATTTAATTAAATCTAACTAAGATTGAATTATTTTATTAAATTCACACATTTTCATTTTTCTGTAGAAGTTCTTCAAACAAATTTTTCTCCAAAATTCTTTTAAAACATTCAATTATTTGTTTACTTTCACTTCCTTTAACTTGCAGACATGTTTTTCCATTTTCATTCCTAATTCTCAACAATTTCTCAAAAATGTCATTTGATACTTTTTCTTTCACTGATTCGATTAACTCAATTACAAATTCTTCTCTAAAATTTACAGAATAAGTATAAAAAAACCGATGAAGGAATGTATTTCCATCTTTATCTTCAGCCAGAATTATCTCTTCAAATAGACTTTCATATTCTTTTAGAATTGCAAATGAATAATTCATCAAAACAAGTAAGTTTGTTGAAAGCCAATTTGCTGCAAAATGCAGAAATGTCCAACCATTTATATTTCTCTCAATCAAAAGTTCTTTTATTTCGATTTTGTTCAAATGTGAATTTAAAATGGAAATATTTATTTCATTGCTATTCTCTGCTACCGAATGGAATATGTTCCTTAAATCTCTATCCTTACTCTTTAAAAGCTTTTTAAAGAATTCTCCATCATCTAAAGAATTCTTTATCAGATTCAAATTCTCAAATATTCTTTCTGATGAATTAAACCAAAATAATAAATGCAATACATTACAACCATAATATTCATCACAACTAACCAGCATTTCTTTGATTTCCTCTTTTTCTAAATTTTCATCACAAAATTGAAGCAAATCAACAAAATTAATATTTTCATTCAAAACAGCCAAATGAAACAAGTTCTTTAATTCTCTATCCTTAACCATTAAAAACTGTTTCATTATAATTTTGTCATCCAAAATATTTATAATAATATTCAGCTTTTCAATCACATTTATATTTTGTTCTACTAAAAAATGAATTAAATATTCACCTTCAGAATCGCAATTCAGGAGAACTTCTTTCAAATTTTGAATTCCAAAGTATTCCTTGATTAAATTAATTGTCTCTCCAAATGCTTTTCTCCATTTATCTTCAAATTCTAGACTTTTCTTAAGTATTCTCAACTTAAGATTAAAGTCAAAGAACATTTCAAATTCATTTCCAAAAACACTCCGAAATACTTTTAATAACTCAATGATTCTATTCAAGTCTGATATATTTATAAATGTCTCCATTGCCTTTCTATATTCTTCACTTTTAATGATTCCACCTATATAGTGCTCTTTTCCCAAAATGTCCTTTGAAAACTGCAAAATCTTAGCAAGAATTTCCTTTCTCTCATTAAATATAGCACATTCAAATAAACTCCTTCCATATGAATACTTTAACTTAAACATCTCCAAAAGCTTTTCAGCCTTTCCTTTCTCCCTTTCTCCTTCATTTGTTTCACATTCAATTGAAATGCACTCATTCAAAACATCAGTCACTTCTTCTGGATTTGAATAAAATATAAAAACACCAAACATCATTTTAGAGTAAACCTTAAAATTACGATTAAACAAAAATTTTAAAATATTTACAGGAAAGCAACCACCAATGAAAAACCAATCTTCTCTTGATAAACATTCAGATTCAAATTTTAGAACAAACTCATTCCAAACATCATTTTAGAGTAAACCTTAAAATTACGATTAAACAACATTTTTAAAATATTTACAGGAAAGCAANAGATTGAATTATTTTATAAAATACACACATTTTTCTTTTAAGATTGAATTACTATTTACAAAAGTACATCACCAATAAGAGAAATCATAAGATTCATAATTATCATAATCATATTTTACATATTCTTATGAATTTAATTAAATCTAACTAAGATTGAATTATTTTATTAAATTCACACATTTTCATTTTTCTGTAGAAGTTCTTCAAACAAATTTTTCTCCAAAATTCTTTTAAAACATTCAATTATTTGTTTACTTTCACTTCCTTTAACTTGCAGACATGTTTTTCCATTTTCATTCCTAATTCTCAACAATTTCTCAAAAATGTCATTTGATACTTTTTCTTTCACTGATTCGATTAACTCAATTACAAATTCTTCTCTAAAATTTACAGAATAAGTATAAAAAAACCGATGAAGGAATGTATTTCCATCTTTATCTTCAGCCAGAATTATCTCTTCAAATAGACTTTCATATTCTTTTAGAATTGCAAATGAATAATTCATCAAAACAAGTAAGTTTGTTGAAAGCCAATTTGCTGCAAAATGCAGAAATGTCCAACCATTTATATTTCTCTCAATCAAAAGTTCTTTTATTTCGATTTTGTTCAAATGTGAATTTAAAATGGAAATATTTATTTCATTGCTATTCTCTGCTACCGAATGGAATATGTTCCTTAAATCTCTATCCTTACTCTTTAAAAGCTTTTTAAAGAATTCTCCATCATCTAAAGAATTCTTTATCAGATTCAAATTCTCAAATATTCTTTCTGATGAATTAAACCAAAATAATAAATGCAATACATTACAACCATAATATTCATCACAACTAACCAGCATTTCTTTGATTTCCTCTTTTTCTAAATTTTCATCACAAAATTGAAGCAAATCAACAAAATTAATATTTTCATTCAAAACAGCCAAATGAAACAAGTTCTTTAATTCTCTATCCTTAACCATTAAAAACTGTTTCATTATAATTTTGTCATCCAAAATATTTATAATAATATTCAGCTTTTCAATCACATTTATATTTTGTTCTACTAAAAAATGAATTAAATATTCACCTTCAGAATCGCAATTCAGGAGAACTTCTTTCAAATTTTGAATTCCAAAGTATTCCTTGATTAAATTAATTGTCTCTCCAAATGCTTTTCTCCATTTATCTTCAAATCTTAGACTTCTCTTAAGTATTCTCAACTTAAGATTAAAGTCGAAGAACATTTCAAATTCATTTCCAAAAACACACTGCAATACTTTTAATAACTCAATGATTCTATTTAAGTCTGATATATTTATAAATGTCTCCATTGCCTTTCTATATTCTTCACTTTTAATGATTCCACCAATAATCTGCTCTTTTCCCAAAATGTCCTTTGAAAACTTCAAAATCTTAGCAAACACTTCCTTTCTCTCATTAAATATAGCACATTCAAATAAACTCCTTCCTTTGGAATACTTTAACTTAAACAACTCCAAAAGCCTTTCAGCCTTTCTTTTCTCATTTTCTCCTTCATTTGTTTCACATTCAATTGAAATGCACTCATTCAAAAGATCAATCACTTCTTCTGGATTTGAATAAAATCTAAAAACACCTAACATCATTTTAGAGTAATCCTTAAAATTATGATNGAATAGATGGTCAAATACTTCCTCATCAGTAGTTTTTTTCTCAATATGGGCTATGGAGAGAGGATCTCTTTCATCTCCCGAAAATTTATTGAAGTTAATCCTCCAATTCCAAGATCGAATGTTACTTTCTTTGACCTTACTGATAAGGCTGGATATGACAGTTGATTTGCCATATCCAGCGTTATCAGATATTAGGACAGTCCTTTTTCTTTTCAAGAGATTCAGAATCTCCTCTTCACTGATAGAATTCTGCTTCAAAAATCGACTGAAAACATCACCAGAAGAACTTAATTTTCTCAGATAAAACTCTTTCTCATCATAATGCAGCCAGATGCATTTCTTATTGGGATTTATATTTCTAAATTCCTCAAAAGACTTTGGAACCGCCTCTTTCATAATGAAAATACATTTGCCACTCTGAATCTCATGATTGGATCCCTCAAGCCACTGCACCTGTTTTTCATCGATTGGCAATTCATTAAGTTCACTCTTTTCTAAGCCAGACAAGAAAATATTAATTTCAGATGGTAATTCCTTAAAAAAGTCTTTGTCAATAACCTTCGCCTGAAACTGTCTCTCTACATACGTTTTAGGGTTGTAACCCTGAGAGTCCAGTTCTGCTCCATCGTCAACTACAATTGGTTCTCTGTTCATTAATTTAATAATGTCATCTCCATTGAAATACTTATGAACATCTTCCTCAGTACAATATTCAGAGCACCTTTTTCCCTTGAATATGTACTCCATTGGCCACAAGCATAGCATTTTGTATTCATCGCTCAAATCATTCCATTCATATTTAACTGCAATGGATTCATATTCCTTTGGAAGGGAATGGAAGTCTGAAATTAGTATTATTTTCTTGTCCTTGTTTGTGAACTCATTTAGATGATTGATGTATTCCGTATGAAGATTCGACGTATTCACCTCCTTCTCATCCAGAACGAGTATTAAGTACTCCCAAAATTCACCACATTCCAATAAATTCAGTATATCGCTTCTTTTCTTTACAAAGCATTCACCTTGAATGAAAAGGCACACTTCCTCCATTTTTTTCCCAAATTTCCTCTTCAGTTCATTATATACATGCAAAGTGCATACCCTTGTGCAGTTTGTTGTGATTACAGAAATGGACTTTCTATCCAAATACTTTCCGATTGGTTTTGAGTCTTCCTTCACTGGTCGCAATTGCTTTTCTTCGCTTGAAATATAATCATTCTTGTTTAATGTTCGTTTCAATATGGGATGATATTTTGTGTGTTGTGATTCATCAATGTACTCTTTGCACCGTTTAGGAACATTATCATCATAGAACTTTAGAAGCTTCTGTAATTCTGGAGACCCCTGAAATTTCTCCCTCCCCTTTTCTTCCCCATAAATACCTATAATGTGAGGAATGCGAGCTATTAACTCGCATTCCCACGAGTCTTCAGGATAGCAACGATAAACGTCATGAATAACTTTCTCCATACAAACCAAACGATCGTGTAATGATTTTACAGCATAAACAATTTCCTTGAATTCCTGAATCAACTCAAATTCTCCTGTCTTATAAGGCTTTGCACAATTATTGAATATGGTAAATAAAGCCAAGTGGCACAGCTCTTCTGCTACCACTCCATGCACCATTGCTCTATTTTCTACAGACAACAAATTTTTGGCTCCGATAAATATTTTCTCTGAATAACACATAGTCAATCCACGTATCTCAACATTAGAACCATATTCTTTCCTTCGCTGCTGACAGATCCTGCCAATATTTTCTGATTCGAAATCATAAACCATATAGAAAGGTTCACATTCTAAGACATTAATTAGGAGTTTGTTGATATACGATTGCGAGAAATGTGCATACATTGACCAAAGTGCATCGAGTCTCTCTCCAACTAAGACCTGCGGAGACAGGCTTTTGATCATTAACCTAAAAATGGGAGACATTTCCGATTCTTTGTTGTATTGCAATAGGAAGTTGTTCACACTATCCACATCTATATCAAAACGATAAACAACATACTCCTCGAAACCAATAAACTTTGCACCTTTGTGTAACAGAAAGGCGATAATTTCACAGTTCTTACAATAATAAGCCTCAAAGAGAGCTGATTTTCCATCAAAGTAGAAGAACTGCTCCTCTTCGTGACTTTCCACAATCTGCTTCACTGAGTCAAAGTCGCCTTTTTCAATGGCCGAGTGCAGTCTCTCGATGTCCTCCTCTAAATCTCTCAGCCTCTGCAAATCCCAAAAATAGCATGTTTATGGTAATCAAGTATTTAATTTTTCGATATTATGATAACATTGTTGGGTTAAAATGTATCAATTGATTAAATCAATTTAAAATGGTGATTATGTAGATCATTTTATTTAAATCTCTTTGCAATGAATCTCTCCAATGAATAAGTTCTTCCAAGGCACTGAGTTACAATAATGACATCTTTCAGTCTTCTCTCTCATTATGAAATATTACTAACGCAATCCGTTAAAGGAAAATTTAAAACTATATACTTCTCACCTGGAGTTCTTTCAATAGTTCTGTGACAGCTACTCGTTAAATAAATACTTGGTTTGCGGCTGTACAATAAATCATTATCTTTAGTTTTGGCCTTTCTTAGCTAACCATTACCAAACCAAAAATCAAACGCCTCCTAAAGCCCGTATGACACGGTCCAATATATTGGCCAATAAATTTCCCAATAATTGGCACAATAAAGAGCCCAATATTGGGCGATCTGTTCAGCAATATGAGAACAATATTGTCACCAATATTGGCAACATTAATGCTCAAATGTCCCGCACGAGTGCGCCACATTCCGCATCATTAAATAGTATGAATAAGCAACGCAAAACTCTTTCGTCCAGATTTTCGATTAATATTTCGAATTATCTTCAAAAACTAACGTGCCACTCTCCTAAGCCGTTACTGGATGTTTCACGTCTTTTACAACAAGAAAGAACCGGATGTTTTCATGATGCTTCTTGTTTTGGACACTAGGGCACGACCTAACTCACTTCTGATTGGAGATTGGCCAGAGAAAATAGAACATGCTCTAATTGCCAGATTGGGTGAGAAATTGACCGGGAAATTGGGGATTTTAAATTGAGTTGGAAATTGGCATGTGGCAAACGGTACACAATCCAATCTGAAATATATTGGCCAATATATTGGACCGTGTCATACGGGCTTAAGAATTATTTCCTTCTTGTAACTCAAGAAATACATAATCAAACAGAGGAAAACTGCAGCTTTCAATAAAAATGCTCATTCATCTTTAGTTGCAAAAATTACGTTTCAAAATCCTCACTGGAACAACACACTTCACTGGAAATTCGCAGAATAATCTATATAAGGAAATATTATTGTGTTAATTTTTAGTTGTGGGAGATTTCCCAGGGTTATTCCAGCCGCTGACAGCTTGTGGTTACCTGAGGAACCAACTCTTAATTTCCTTCGATGTAAAACCACTGCTTCTACGAGAATTGAGCACGTCTAACAACTAAACATAACCTAATAACCATTTTATATTAATTTCTGACAGTTGTCTGGCCACAAAAATAATTCTTCCCTCGAGATATCAATATCTCTTCTGAGTTAAAGGATACTTTTGGTATAAACAGTTGGGTATTTATTGGTTATTTAAGGTATCTAATGAATTCTTAAATTTCATACATCTAATTGGGAAGTGCGTGAAATTAATTGGTTAAAAATTTCTCCAACACATTTCTAATAGGAGTTATTGACATTGGGTAATTGAATACACGCGACGATGATTATTAAATCGGATACCTAATGAGATGAAAAGTTTGAAAAAATCAATTATATTTAAGATTAGTGCTTTTTGAGAAAAATATTGCAACAAATGCATCTCATGTACGATATAGAATAACCACGATGAAGTTATCGGAGAAATATATCTTTTCCTCGAATAAAACAATCATCTAAGCTTGCATAGACTTTTCAGTTATCAGCGCAAATATTGTCCAGACTCAGTTATTAGTTCAGGATTTAGTGAAACTGACCATAACCACAATTTCTAAGAACGTACACCCGCAATTAGTTTCAAAGAACTCTGATATAAATGCTAAAGTTGGAATTTGCTGAACAATAACAGGCAATCTATCAATCAGAGGTCCTTTAGATATAATACGAGTCGCTGATAACGACTTTTTACTACGTTTTTCCATGGCTTTAGCAAATTTCCTGTCTTCTAACTCACTGACTCTATTGGAGCCCATACTCATTGCAATAGCTAACAGAGTACAAGACATATTCTATATAAATACTAGTAAACGCCCCCGTCAAGCATAACGGGACTTAATTTAGTTTTAAAATATCGTATATATCTGGTCCTCCTAAGCACAAAAAGGTTCTGCAGTAAGATCACAATAACTCAATATATTTCTAAACATTATTTATAATATTTATTCTACTGTTTTCAAGTCGTGAAAGTCTTGTTTGCGTAAATTTCTTATAACAATTATAAGAACTGATTATCCCGGTGCACTTATATGGGACAATTCATGAAATCAACATATGACAATGGCCTTAGTCGTCAAAGGGATGGGTTGTTTATTTCCCAAATATTTTACGAAATTTCCGTCTATTTTATCAAAGTTTCTAATTTAGTTTTATAAAAGAAACGACCTCTGCAAGTCATGAAACGTACTTTACGTTCATCTCTTATGGAAACGTATTATGGGCTCCTGGGTTCGAACCCGGGCCTTTACAGAGATGAGAATAGTTTTCCTGGGGGTTTCAGCATCGTAGAAACACAATGCAGTTTGTTTCATATCTCTTAGTCAAGCCGATTCTGAGATAAATAGGGGGACGGACGGACGGACAGATTTGCTTTTTATATATATGATACCATATCGATATTAAGAATTGAAATAGCCACGAAATTGAAGATTGTTAATTATCTTGAGAAAAGTACCTTTTAAATCCATAGTTTAATGTGAAAATAATTCTAAACGTACGTAATAAAAACATTTCGTTTGTATGAAGTTGATTTTCTTGAAATATGAAATAACAAAGCGTTTTTGCAGACACTAAATGCGCGCAAATATTCGCGTGGCTCAGCTAACAATGGTTAACCTGGAAACAGATTGTTGGTTGAAATATCTGCAGTAAATGAAACATGGATTTAAAAACTTTGATATCGTTTATGATTGTCCTGTCTCTAAAATTATCTTGAAATCAGTTGGTCTCTGTGCAGATTGTTTTACTCTACGTTGATGGCATTGACTCATATTATTCACTTTTGGTCATCTCACCATCTGTGTGAACTACTCGTACTTTGTAATAAAATTGCAGCTCTCTTATCTGAGATAATCTACAACGCTTACGAGGTATTCCTGAAGGATCTGCACTTCCTTCCTTTCGACGCTTTGTACCCATCCTTTCTTTATTTCCAGCAGAAGAAAACGGCAAATAATCAAAGAACATATTTCAGTGATTTTCAATAGTAAATCTTTCAAATTAATATACGACCAACACTTAGCAGTATCAACTTAAAATCCGATTGTGTGTAACCACCATGGAAAGTAAACTATAAGACGAATCAAATAATAACAGTTCTAACTAATATGCTAGTTTTAATAATAATGCTAAGCAACGAAATACGCATGAAAATAAACTATTTAATGTGAATGACGCAATCAGATGAAATGTTATTTTAAATCAGATTATTAAAAACCCCCTTATGAGACCACGTCTACAGCTAGCGATTTATCGTACGATATTTCTCATCGAAAATCCAATTAATCATGCGATGTATCTTCCGATTCGATCCGGTCTGCCACTCTACGTTGAATAGAGGAATTGCTTATTTCATTAATAGCGAGTCTCACGTAAGCTAAGATTGCGGTGGTAAGGACATTGGCTTTTAAAGCGAAGTAAATTGTCAATTATTTTACTACTGCTAGATATCTATTTAATTACACGGATATTTGTTATGGAACTGGTTTAGTATTTTCAGAAAAGTATTATTATAGTTATATATATTATGTTATTTCATCGTAAATGAATTAATAATTTGATTTATGAAAAGAATTTTGTATCCAGCAGAATTTCAAATAATAAGTAGTGATTATTAGATTAAATCTCATCAGATCATTAGATGAATAAATAATAAAATAGAGGGTGCTATTATTCTAATATCTATGTCACTTTCTTCAAAATTAAATTAACAATTTAATCTCAACTACATAAACCTTAGATATCAGCATGATAGCATTAAAATAAATATTTTACGTTGTTTTTATTGATTTGTTGGAATTGAATATTTTTACAATATTTACTATAATTATCTGATGTGTTTCATTGCAATTTACTTCTTTTACTACCTAGGGATATGTTGTGTTTTTTAGTTTTAATAGTTCTTCTACAGATTAAGCTTGAACGATTCTTTTTCAGTGTATTTGTGCAGATGACGTCTTTCGTCTTGGCTTTCCTTTCTAAGTTTTGCAGTTTTTCACTTTCATTTCAATTTCCTTCTCAAGAGCATTTATCTGCAAAATTAATGAGTTGAAGTAGAGGTGATTGCCTTCTTACTCCATATAATATTCATCATCATACGACATTCCTCATATCAATATTTCATCATTGAAGAATTATTAGTTGAATCGCGAGAGCGTAAGTAAATGTGATGATATCAAATCAAAAGTACTTCAGTGTTGGTCAAAAATTATATACTTTAATAGTCTAAGATTGAAATTAACTTTTCTTAGATAAATTATGATTTGCAGTGGCTTACATGTTCTAAAGTTAAATTCAAGAGCTGTATAAAAAAGGAATGTCGCTTTGGCTCTGGGCAATATTTGGAATGCTTCTACCGGGATGTAAATAAATGTAAGTATAATTAGCTACTTTAAATCAAAGCTACTTATAAAGGTTTTCATTGAATCAAAAAGAGTTAAACGTTACATATCGAAATCTAGGTAAATTCATATTGCTTAAAATATATAATGGTTTTCATTACCTTCGAAATTGTTGTCCGAAAGTTAAAATAAAGAAATTAAGAATTATTGGAATAAACGTTATGTATAACGTCTTAAATATTTGTAATTAAATTTTCTCTTCTTAAATAGTATTGGATGTATAAATAATTAGTATGTGCGAAACATCGACAAGTGAAATTTGCTAATTCCCCATAAATTGAATCGTTTTCGAAAATTATCTTGGTAAACATGAACTTTAGCGTGCTAAACTAAGGTTAACCTAAATTTATGTGGCCTTTCAAATATTATATACGCAAATATCACCCGGGATCATCTTTTAGCTCAAGACTTTTTATTACAGTATTTATACTTATGTATCGCTTCAGCAAATTAACCGTCCGATTAGCTCAACTAACTCATTGACATTCTTGAATATCTATGAAATTAAAACAATACCGTGATGAGATAAAAAAGTATTCATATAGCGATATAGTTGAAGATTATTAATTGCTTTGGAAAAAGGTGTGATTAAACGAATTATTTCTGTTATATATATATATGTTTATAATGATTGATAATTCAAAACAGACTAAATGAAATTATTTATTGTTTGAGATACGTTCCTAAATATATAAAGTAGTAACAAGCGTTTAAGTTTTCGCAGATATTATATGCACAATGCGCGCAAATACTTGTGCGGGATCAGCTAGTATATATAAAAAGAAAATGTCTGTCCGTCCCCCTATTTATCTCAGAAACGGCTAGACTTGGAGATCTGAAACAAACTGTATTGTGTTCCAACGATTATTTAACCCCCAGGAAAACTATTCTCATCTCTGTAAAGGCCCGGGTTCGAACCCAGGAGCCCATAATACGTTTCCATAAGAGATGAACGAAAGTACGTTTTCATGACTTGCAGAGGTTGATTCTCTTACAAAATTAAATTAGAAACAAAGGTCCTTTTAAATTGAGAGAAGTGTCACAAGAAAGGAAAATTAACATAGATTCTTATTATAGTTGTAAAAAATTCATATGAATTCGAAATTGCGAGAACTTTGATAAAGTGCACGGAAAATTCGTAAACATTTTCTGAAGTATCCCACCCCTTTGACGTCCAAGGCAATGGTCCATACTTGATTTCATGAATTATCCCATATAATTACACGGGGATAACAAGTTCTTATATATTTCTACGAGAAATGTACATGAAGTAGGCTTTCATTACCTGAAAACAGTAGAATCAATGTTATAAATAATGGTAAGGAATATATTGGATGGAAGACCGAAGCTGTTTTATCAGAGTTTAAGGACAGGATCACGAGAGTTTTTCAATCAGATCTGTAAATTTTGGACTAAGATAATCTGGTTAAGAATTTCCATTTTAACATTTCCGATCTGGAAGATTGAGTCCCCTCAACTACGACCACCCAATCCAAACTCTAACATTATCTACCGCTGCCTACACCTTCCATTATTTTTTTTCCGATCAGTCGAAAAGAAATGTCCTTTCATATAAGTCGCTTCATTTGGGCTTTGGAATTACTTGTCTTTGATTAAGATGTGACGCGTGGCATAAATTGCAATCTGACAATGAAGCTTTTCTATGGTCACTATTCATCTACGGAATTTATCGCTATTAAATCACATTCTGTGTTAGTTTGAGATTTGTTTCTAATGATTTCGGGGGAATTGAATTCGATAATACCACTAATCGACAGCATCCACTTGCTTACTACTCTCGGCAGATTTTAAAATATCCTGGACGAACAGCGCAAGTTGAGTTTCGCATGATCGGGACTTTCTAAAGCCGTGTTGGTTCTTATTGAAATAACTAACGCTATCTAAAAACTTCATTAGTGAGCTAACAACGATGTGCTCCATTACTTTGCCTGTCAGTGAAGTTAACGAGATGGGCCTATAATTACCTGGGTCGTCCTTTAATCCTTTTTTGTAAACGGGCGTAACATTCGCTAATTTCCAATCCATTGGGACGCTGGCTTCATTAATTGATTTGGAGAACACGATTTGGAGGTATGGAGCGACGCTATCCGCTAGTTCTTTCAATACTCTAGCCGGAATACCTTCAGGGCCTGGGGATTTATTTGGCTTAATTGTACGCAAGAGTTTAGCGATTCCCTCTTCAGTAAAACAAATACTTGACATCAACGCGTTTGTGTTTGTTACCGGAAGGCTGTCTGAGCTATTATCGGCTGCAAATACGCTTTGGTAAAAGTCGTTAAGGATGTTCGCTTTCTTCTTCGGATCACTAGTAATATTGCCATCGTTATCCCTTAATGAGCAAACGGTTTGTAATTTTCCCTGTGTCTCCCTAACGTACGACCAGAAGGCTTTAGGGTCCTCCTCTAAGCTATCACCTAGAATTTTCTGCTTAAAATTACGTAGGGCGTTTCGCATAGCACGCTTAGTATCGGATTTCGCATTCTTATGCTTCTCTAATAATAACGTTGTTTTTGAGCTGAAATCAGACTGGTCTGTTCCCTTAAGGGCTTTTACTTTTCCGTGAAGTGCTCTCTGTTTCCGAAATGCGTTTCTAACCTCTTTATCGTACCATCTAGGTTCGCAATCATTTTTTGAGAATTTGTTTGTAATGATTTCACAGGGAATTGAATGCGATAATACCAGTAATCGAACCGAGATGTACTTCGTTGTACTGATTCTCTATAATTTCTACATCCCAACTCGCATCGCAACATTCCAGAAGAGGTGTATCAGCATAACAGCAAGCTCTTCTAGAATACTACGCCTTAAAGTCGCGATCTCAAGTGGACATTCTCAATCAGCCAACTTCCCATCCATTGAAGGAAAACTGTAGACATTAAGTTACGCCGCGGGTGTTGAGTGCCCACAAAACAGAAACAAATTCGCGGAGATAGTGACGTTTCTAATCACACTTAGTAATCAAAGCACTGAGGTACAATTTTGGCATCTTTTGGTCATCTCACCATCTGTATAAACTATCACCAACTCGCACTTTGTAATTTAATTGTGAAACTCTCGTTCTCTTACCTGAGATAATCTCTGACGCTTGGGAGGTGCCGTAGATGCTCCATCGTCACATCTGAATGACCGCTTCCTCTTCATCTTGCCCCTTTATTTCCTTCTGGAAACAATCAAAAGAGTCCAATGTAATAATTTCCATCATTTCGCAACAAACTCTGGTTTAACTTAAAGTATATGACCAACACTCAGCAGTATAAAGTTAAAATCCAAGGATGCTTAACCACCATGGAAACCAAACGCAGAAAGAAATATTATTAACTCTAAACAAATACTAATCAGCGCATTAAAAGAAATTAATAGAAACATAAATGCATTTGAACGTAATCTGATGGATCAAAATGATAATCGTAAATTTGTAATAAATAATAAGTAAATTATGAGTAAATGATAATGAGTAAATTTTCAATTATCATAGTGCTGCCAGAGATGAGATATGATTTACTCTTCCGGATGATTACGAATAAAACGTAAGTGGATGTGGTGACCCAAAAGACACTGAGAGGGGCAATGTCCCTTTTCAGAGAGACTTACTGCTACATCAGGGTTCCTCGCGACAGGAAAAAGGACTTGGAAATCAAAAGACTAATCTAAGGACCCATCATCGTTTATTAGGCAGCAATAAGAATTCCATAGACCTATTTAGATCTATTTCTACAGTTTCAACAAACGATTACTTAAACATAGATAGATAAAAACAAAGTTAAAATTATGCAACACAAAAATAGAAAAAAATCAGGAAACAATATGTTTAATAGACAGCAGCAGCAGATGAGATAAAGTCCGTCAGAGGCATTTGGGTAATTATGATCTCCATTCGTCTACGGAATTTGACGGTATTAAATGACATTCTAAGTTAGTTAGAGATGTGTTTGTAAATATTCCGGGAGAATAGAATCCGATAATACCACTAATCGAACCTAGACGATATGCTTTGTGCCCATTCTCTGTAATTTAAAAATCCCAACTCGCATCACAACATTCCAGAAGATGCAAATCAGGAAAACAACAAGTTATATCATAATTCACTAATTTTCCGTTTATTTTATTAAATTCCCCGCAATTTAGTATCTATATAAATATTTCACGACTAAAATAAACATCTATAATGATTACCTCTCTTTGGAAACTTGTGTTGATTTCGAAGGACCACTATTTCTAATTTAATTTTGTAAAATAAACGGCGCATTTCCCGATATTTGTCAAGATACACGACGAAAACGGAAATTTTTGGAAAACATGGCCAATTTTTGAAGAGATAAAAGGGAAACTTGGCTTCATAAAGAGAGTAGTTTGTCGGAGCCAAGAAAAAGTCCGCTAGCGATGTTAATTCGCGTTAGTTGTGCGTGAATTGTATGAGGCGATAAATGTCCGAGAATTAGAAAAAGCGCAGCTGAAGGAGATAAGTTAAACACAAAATAGTCCTCAAAAGCAGAGTTTAATGAGAAATGCTATCGGTATGGCTCTTATTATTAAGAACATAGAACTTTATAACCTTTTGCAAGGACGGATGAATGAATTGACGATTATGGACAAGAGCTAAGAATATACAAGCATTGAATTTGAAAGTACTTTATAAGAAGAGGAGCAATGTCTCACCTTGAGTGCAGGATACACTGTTCAATAACAGCTCTAGGCCTTCCTCGGGTTTGAGTCCTCCTTCTTTACCTTCCAGTCTGAGACGCTCTCGTCCGTGGGGCGTATCTTATATATCTCCGCCAGGGGAAGAGGGGCCCCTCGGAGTTTTTTGATATAATCGTTCAAATCGGTACATTTTAGGCCATTCCTTCGCATACTTCTTTGGGGTGTGCTAGCAGTACAGAATATGGAGTTGTACTGCAGGCTAATCATTTTATTTAACTACATTATCGANCACCAAATCCGAACTCTAACATTATCTACCACTTCCAACACCGTCCATATTATTCATTTAAACAGTCGATAAGGGAAGCCGTGCGATAATCCATTGCCTTGGGCTCTCAAAGTACTTGAAACTTGCGTAAGATAATGGACGTGGCATTAATTGCAATCCAACCACGTACATTTCTATGATCTCCATTCGTCTACGGAATTTGACGGTATTAAATGACATTCTAAGTTAGTTAGAGATGTGTTTGTAAATATTCCGGGAGAATAGAATCCGATAATACCACTAATCGAACCTAGACGATATGCTTTGTGCCCATTCTCTGTAATTTAAAAATCCCAACTCGCATCACAACATTCCAGAAGATGCAAAAAATATTTCACGACTAAAATAAACATCTATAATGATTACCTCTCTTTGGAAACTTGTGTTGATTTCGAAGGACCACTATTTCTAATTAAATTCTGTAAAAGAAACAGCGCATTTCCCGATATTTGTCAAGATACACGACAAAAACGGAAATGTTTGGAAAACATGGCCAATTTGTGAAGAGATAAAAGGGAAACTTGGCTTCA
>KZ309879.1:9603-25001 GCA_000376725.2 Ladona fulva
ATAAACATCACACAGCTGAAATATTGACATACATTTTGGTGGTATTATTTTTAGTGTGCATGTAGGAAGGCATTCTTTATTTAAATAAACTTGGAATTGAATCTCTGAATTCATTTGACCTCCACAAGAGTCTACTATTAATAAAAATTAATTTCTTTTAGTATAATCGTTGAGAACCTTGGTCAAAAACTCATTATATATGTCTGATGTCAGCTTGCCAGACTTGGATCATGTTACATAAACATTTTTAATCAATTAAGTTAAACTTTTAACTTCCTCCTTAATTCTCAGGCAGAATGTGCCAGTACTTTCCTGTATACAATGCACCTTTGGCAATAATTTATATAAAATAATATAAATATAGATAAAGATAATATCTTTGCATACTGTGCGGTATAGGAATGAGACATCCTATCGATACTTCCTAAAAATATATGTTCTTTTCTCTCCCTGAAACAACAAGGTTGGACAAATGTTGATACAGTATTCGCATCCTGTTTGATCTGTATTGATCTCATAATCTGGATCGAACCTTTCAACTTTTTATTTTTGTAAGTTCTATGTTGCAAGAATTACATCATTTATTGATATAGAATCTCTCTTGGCAACATAATTGGTGGTGAGGCACTGCTTTATTCTTTGGCATCTTTAAAACGATCTACCCAAGACTGCAACGTGGAAAATTTGAATTCATTCTAAAGGAATTGAAAAGCTGCAACCATAGCCCACTGCTGCAGAGTCCTGGTTGTGTCATTTTTGCGTGACACCCTTGCTTCCAAAAATCTACCATGAGTCCATTTCTCAATTATTGAAAATTTTTCCACTTTAGATCCACCTTGAATAATATCTTTTTCCCAACGAAAAATGGTGTCTATCCTTCTCAGCATTAAGGAACCCCTTCTTCTTCTTACTGTTCTTGCAGAATAGCCTCTGATAGCTGCATTCCGAAGAGGAAGAACCAATATTTGGTTAACGTATATATTATCCAGCTAACAAAATGTTTTCGCAGCTTTTTGTTGATACCAACTCACGTACACGATCAGTAAAAGCTTGCTAGTAAGGGATACTGTTATTTTCTGTGACAGCATTTACGAGTATTTAAGTATTGGGGGCTAATGGGTAACCGCTTTGCCTAATGCAATCGTCACATCAAGTAAGAAACTTCTATCATAACTAAAACAGCTTTTGAAAAATGTCTTAAATTCTCTGCAATACATTTCTTATGGGAAAATTTCATATCGGCCTGGCGTTGACCTCAAGACCATATTGTAAGAAATACAATCACTTTCCATTATTTTGGAAATGCACAACTACCAAATGTATCTTGATTATAAATTCTTTACCGTCCTGTGGAGTACTCTAAAAATATTAATGATAATCCAAAAAATGCATTCTTGAGGAAAAAATTGGGAGTTCTAGAATCGACCCTATAAGAGCTAGGATCGAAATCTTACTTTTCCTAGGAATTCTCTGTTGAAGCCCATACGACATAAAAAGAACAAGTCAAAAATGCTTGTGGTTTAGGACGCCTATGTTCTGTGTGTGTAGCTGAGTGCTGACTATACATAGTAGATTATGGAGTACCTAACTTATGTATGAATAAATTTTAACGAAGCGATTAATAATATCTTGAAGGTTAGAAATTGAAATTTAACGGCAAAAATATGAGTAATTTGGCAAATAAATGAGAGAAAATATTTTCCTATATGGAAAATTTTGCGATATGCATGGTAATGTACATGTATTGCGTGGTTGCCTAACTCCGATTTTCAAATGCCAATTTTACATAAAAAAGGATTGTTGGTGTCAAAAGTCGATGAAGTATATGTTATTTTAGAGCAGGGAACCTACCCTGAAAGTCTCCAGCAAATCCCAGTTATGCAAGTATGGTGTTCCCCTTGTAAGTTTTGGGTTGGAAGTAGTTCTTCCTTCAACAGATGTGTGGCTGCATCAGGTGAAATAAAGAGCACTTCAAGAAGTCAAAAGTTATTAGAATAATACTTCAGAAGCTAAATCAAGCCTAAAGAATTCAGAGCCAAAATTTGATTCACAGATTGTTTTCAGAGAATTAATAATAAAATTTATTATAATCAAGCTTAAAGGGGTTGTTGTAGTATTGTTAAAAGTGCTTCAATAGCTGAGGTCATTTTGTATGTATAGGCTCCCACTAGGAATTGAACCTGGGACCACTTTTACCCACAGCAAATGTGCATCCCACTTGGCTATCTGGAAACCCTCAAGTGTAAATACTTTAAATGTAACTATCTAGTATACCATCTAATAAGAATAATTAAAATTGATGATACAAATTCTTTTTCACCATAGCATAAGGTTTACCCATCATACATTAGTAAAGGATAACGACCCCTAATCTATGCTTCCTCAAAATTTCACTCATCATAAGAGTTAGTTAATTTCAATTTTTTTTATTCTTGGCATGATAGGAATTAATATGAGTTTAGTATAGGAATGTGTATACAAAATAACATCAACTCACCAAAATGTAAAGTATTTCTGTATATCCAGCACCAGAAGCAACATGAATTGCTCTTCTCAAATAGATATTATAAGCTTCAATGTCTGCCCCATGATCCCTTAAAAGCTAAAAAATACATGAAATCTACTCATTAAATAATACCATTATTAAAAATACAAAAAATCAAAACCTTAGGAAAATAGCATATTTTAACAAAAACTAACTCAAAAGAACAATTAAGTACTTACTTCAACCAAATTTGCATGACGGAATTTGCATGCAGAAATTAATGGAGTATTGCCTATTTTTTCTTTAGCATTTATATCTGCACCAAGTCTCAATAGAAGCTTTACTGCTCCTCTGAACCCTTTTGCTGATGCTGTGTGAAATGCTGATGAAAGAAAATGGATTTCGTTGATTGTGCTGCATAAAATCTTTTGTTTGCATGAAAGTGTAGTAAAATAATATAAGTTCAGATAAAATCATAATGCATTGTAAAATAACTTATAAAAATAATGTTGGATCAGTATAAGAGATCAACCACAAGAAGTTTCAAAATGTCCTTAACAGCAACAATATTGCACTGTAGTAGGAAATGGAAGCCGATAAATATATCCTTTCACCTTTCTCTTGCTCCTCCCCTTGGCCCTCTTCTTTTGCCCTTCTATTAAAAATATCTTCTTAGGAGTGACCATATTGGTACTATTTTCTAAAACGTTGCATAAGCCAAACGTTGATCTTAAACTACTCTTGGATTTAGTTATTTTGGATACATGAGTTTGGAGCTGAATGAAAACTAAATTAGCAATCCCAAAGAATAAAATAAAATAATGCTCTTAAAATTTTCCTCTTTCTCATTTCTGTTTCAATTATGTTGTGCTATACTAGAATTCCTTTTAAGGTCCACTATCTTTACCTATGCTTATATTTAATCAGATTTTTTAATTAGAGCTAACATAAAGAAAATGTTTACCATATTAAGTTAAACTTTTAACTTCCTCCTTAATTCTCAGGCAGAATGTGCCAGTACTTTCCTGTATACAATGCACCTTTGGCAATAATTTATATAAAATAATATAAATATAGATAAAGATAATATCTTTGCATACTGTGCGGTATAGGAATGAGACATCCTATCGATACTTCCTAAAAATATATGTTCTTTTCTCTCCCTGAAACAACAAGGTTGGACAAATGTTGATACAGTATTCGCATCCTGTTTGATCTGTATTGATCTCATAATCTGGATCGAACCTTTCAACTTTTTATTTTTGTAAGTTCTATGTTGCAAGAATTACATCATTTATTGATATAGAATCTCTCTTGGCAACATAATTGGTGGTGAGGCACTGCTTTATTCTTTGGCATCTTTAAAACGATCTACCCAAGACTGCAACGTGGAAAATTTGAATTCATTCTAAAGGAATTGAAAAGCTGCAACCATAGCCCACTGCTGCAGAGTCCTGGTTGTGTCATTTTTGCGTGACACCCTTGCTTCCAAAAATCTACCATGAGTCCATTTCTCAATTATTGAAAATTTTTCCACTTTAGATCCACCTTGAATAATATCTTTTTCCCAACGAAAAATGGTGTCTATCCTTCTCAGCATTAAGGAACCCCTTCTTCTTCTTACTGTTCTTGCAGAATAGCCTCTGATAGCTGCATTCCGAAGAGGAAGAACCAATATTTGGTTAACGTATATATTATCCAGCTAACAAAATGTTTTCGCAGCTTTTTGTTGATACCAACTCACGTACACGATCAGTAAAAGCTTGCTAGTAAGGGATACTGTTATTTTCTGTGACAGCATTTACGAGTATTTAAGTATTGGGGGCTAATGGGTAACCGCTTTGCCTAACGCAATCGTCACATCAAGTAAGAAACTTCTATCATAACTAAAACAGCTTTTGAAAAATGTCTTAAATTCTCTGCAATACATTTCTTATGGGAAAATTTCATATCGGCCTGGCGTTGACCTCAAGACCATATTGTAAGAAATACAATCACTTTCCATTATTTTGGAAATGCACAACTACCAAATGTATCTTGATTATAAATTCTTTACCGTCCTGTGGAGTACTCTAAAAATATTAATGATAATCCAAAAAATGCATTCTTGAGGAAAAAATTGGGAGTTCTAGAATCGACCCTATAAGAGCTAGGATCGAAATCTTACTTTTCCTAGGAATTCTCTGTTGAAGCCCATACGACATAAAAAGAACAAGTCAAAAATGCTTGTGGTTTANAACCAATAATTAGGGGACAATTAGAGGCTATTGTTCCATTCAATTAGGTAATATATAACTTCACCAATGTAAAATATGAGAAATTAAATAAATGTTAACTCAATGATTTAGCACAAACATAAATATTTGGGGTCAATTTTAACACCACTCAACTAGTAACATAACAATTTTGGCCCCCCCCATTTAAAGGTTAAGTAAGCAACTATAACAGCTATGAGGAGGCCATTCAAACTAAATAAAAAATAGTGGAACCTGGAAACACAACAAAAGAGTATCTACTTTGTAACCAGACTCAATCACATTGTGATATCTTTTATGGAAAAGAGTTGCCTCAATCGGAATCATTATGGACAAACATATATAATCAAGAAACAAAGTCATTCTCAATCTCCTGCTAAAAAAAAATCTCAGTATTGATCTTAGGCTTTCCTGGTGGATTGCTTGTAAAAAGGTTTCTCGGGTTTCCAACCAGGTAATATCTGGAAATATTGCTGTTGCCAACGTTTCCAGAAATTACCTGGTTGGAAACCCAAGACACCTTTTTACAAGATCTCAGTATTGTTTGGCTAGAATGCTAAACAAAAGTGGCAAAATTCAAAAAATTCTCTCTTAAATATCTTGCAGTTCAAATGAGGAGTATATGGACTAATTACGTCTTGTAAGTACAATAATTACAGTCTTGTACAACAACATATGTTCTTAGATAAAAATAGAGTAGCACAGAATGCCTAATTACAGGCATTATTTCTTCTGAAGATCTGGGTTTTTTAAACAACTTATGCAACAAAAAATTATTAAGTTATTAACATTTGATGAAAAGCACAGAAAAAATCCATCAGTAATTCAAAAAATGTAATTTACAGACAGCCATTAAACAATGTTTTCTTGATTCACTTTCACATCCATCTCTCTACTACCAGTTATCCAAACTCATAGCAATAATTTAACATTATTTAACTAAAAGCATTGCTTACAGAGTTGGTTAGTGAATGGAACTGTACAATATATAAGACAAGGATATCTCACAGATAATAAATTAAAAGAAATAAAATTACTAGCAAGTAACATAATTCTAGAAGAAATTAATAAAGTGATGTTATTACTTCACTATTTCACTAGTAGCTGCACTGTGGTCTTATATCACTGAGACTGTGCTTGAAAGTTACAGGTTTCAATAGGAGAACTATTATAACGGAAAACCTCGTTTGAGACAATTTTAAACATTTAGAAATATCACTATATGTTCCTTCAGATTTTAATATGTTTGCTCTTTGAAAAGTGTGGCATATGCTACATATATTATATAAAATATGTTACCAGTATCTCTGCAAGTTTTTCCCCTAGCCAAAGTACAAGATTTTAAATTTTAGACATCTTCAGGTAATCTTATCCTTTCATTTCTATGAGATATTCACACTCTTGGTGATTGGAATGCTGGTAAAAATTCATTACTTTCAACTGATTAATTCAATGAAAACAAAAAGAACATGAAGATATCAATAAACCAATGCCACAGAAATCTTCAAATAAACACAGTTCTTGTAATTGATGTAAATTCATAAAATATTTTACCTTTTAATTGGACATTTCACATGTATTCAAATTAAATTTGACTTCAGAAATGCATATTTACACTGATTCATGAGATAATCCACCACTTCTGAATCATACACCTGATCTGCAACTGCCAGATGAAGGGCATATCTTCCTTCAAAATCTTTCCAATTCAAAGCATCTGGCCACTTCTCCTATTATAAATTTAATAATGAGCATTCATTTACTGATTTATAGAAGTAAAATTGAAATATTTAATTAAAAATGTGTTACTTTTCCTCCTAGTTATTTAAAAATTAATTGTGTCATTGACATATTTATTGCCAAATGAAAACAGTTATTAAAATCCTCTTACGTAATGAGAGATAGCACTGTATCTATCAAAAATTATCAAAAGAAATACATCCCAAAGGGGACAAACAAAACCTACGAAAAAAAATCGAAAGAATTATATGATGGAAATCAATATGCAGATATATTAGTCAGGCAAGAACTAATAAACAATTAAAATACTATGTTATTATGACAGGCCTTGTATAATATTTCTACACCTAAATTCATTCACAAAGCAAGCTTAATTTGATAAAATGTTATGTATTTTACCAAGAGAAGTTTTATGCAGGCCACAGGTTTTCTTCCAAGTGAGCTCACAGCAAGGAAAAGGGGTGGTTTTCCATTTTCATCCAAAATATACCCTTTAGCCTTTGACTTTAACAATAGTCGAACAGCTTCAAAGTTTCCAGCAAATGCAGCCCAGTGTAAGGGAGTTCTCTATGATAAAAGATATTGATCAAATTTGAATCATACTAAAGTAAAATATAGACATTCCCTGACTAAAAAATACAACAATGACCTAAAGTAAAACCGTCAGCATATTCCAATGGCCATTAATCATATTTATAACATAATGGAAATGTAACATTTACATAATTAGCACCTTTTTAGGTAATGCAATACAATAAATGACAATATAAATGGTGTTAAAAATTGCCTGATACAGTGCTAGTATTATAACAACTCCTGCAATGATAATTAGATAAAAATCGAGTTGAGCTAAATAAGTTAAGATATGAATACAAAAAAGTAAATCTTTGCATTCGCCATTTCCTCAAATCTCTGGCTTAATGATATGCAAAACTGCACTAATGTCAATGGTTTTAGCCATTTTTGTAAATACCTCTGAATATGTTTGAGTGAAAAATGCTTGTAAAACAGAATTAGATGTACATATTAATTTTTAAATGCTCAGCAGCATCTCTCATCTAAGGAAAGCTCTCTTGACCAATACATAGACCATGTGGTGAGGTCTCAAACATTTCCCATATATCCCTATTGCAGCAAGAGAAAAGATTCATTTTTGATACTAACAATGTCAAGAAACAGTTGATGAAAGTGTGAAAATTTAAGATATTTCATCTAAAAAATGATACCACTATTCTGATAATAAAATTCTTCTACAAAAAGAATTGTTTAGAGAAGAATATCAATTATGATTTGTAGGAATGGTGCTTATTTACTGAAGCTACCACTGCCAATTTTGTTTTCAACAAAAAGCTGAGTCTTCATGCGATGAAGAGGCTCTTTTCCAAACAACGTTTTCAATTAATCATCTTGAGACACAATAGGATATGCTCATTAAGAATAATATCATCACCTTATAATTCATTGATCCTTATTTTGCTTCATTTGATAATTTATCTCATCATAAAGTTTCTACAATTATTATGCAAAGGTATCTTCCTGCATATTTAAAGCATGTTAATGATGCTGAAGAAAAATGTTTCAATGTGTAAAGAAACACAAAATAATCACATTTACATGATTTCTTCATTCAGTCTTTCACACCATAGCCTGACTGAACTAAAATCCCTATGCACACATTCTTCATCAAAAAGTAGTCTTGAGGTATAAAAAGCAAGGCAGGAGGGGCCCTGCACTGACGAAGTTCCCTTGTTCTTACACAGCCCTGCCACTTCTCAGTTGCAACTCAACTTTCTTTCTTGCCAGTCACATTTACAGCAGATATTAATCGAATTTTCTATAATAAACCTAACAATGCCATTGGAAAGCATGAGGAATTTTTTTATATTGAAAATGCAATTGGAAACAAGAATGGTTATAGAAAAGACAGGTTAACCTTGTCTAATGATTTGGATGGAATTTTGAAATGGCGAGGCAATTGGCTGTTAAAGTTTAACATAGACTTATATTTGGTAGACTGACTTCTTTGAAAGAAAATCTTTTACCAATGATTACTTATATAGCCTCCAAGGGAAAACTTATTAATGGTAGAATTGGTGAAATATCTTAGAGAAACCCTCACGAATAACTCAACATGGGGTACCTACATTAGTAATATATGTGGATGAGCACTCAAGAAACTCGGCTTTGTCAAGAGAATAGTCAATAGCAGCAAAGAAAAAGTCTGAAAGCCACATTATTTTGTAATAGTTAGATCTCGCCTTGAGTATGAATGTAGTGTATAGGACCTTGTCTACAAGTGTTACATTCAGGAATAAGTAAAAGTACAACAAAATATGATACATTTTGTAAAATAGCCTCAGGGTTATTTGTATCAACTATTTTTATGCCTTTTGAAGTTGTACATTTTGATATCAAACCCTTTTGCCCTGCCTTAAAAATGGTACTGCTTCCATTTGTTCAAATTAAAAGAATGAATTTTCTAAAAAATTACTGAAATTGAATTCTTTTAACACAGTATCAGCATGATCCTTGGAAAATTGGATTTTTCATTTTTCTGTGTAGGTACACCATTTTAAGGAGTAACCAATTGCCATACCTTCCTAGAATCTTGGCAGTTAATTTCCTCTTCACAAGCATGTTTAAGGATAAAGGAAAGGCATTTTGTAGCAGATGGCTGAGTTGAGAGATGTAGAGGAATAGCTCCACTCTTGTCCTTCTTTCTCCATGGCAACTCATCGTTTCCTTTACCTTCACCATCACCATGTAGCTCCAGAATTTTAGTTTCATATTTAAACATAATCTTGTAACATTCATGAAGGCCCTACAAGTATATTATGAAGTGTGTTACTGATAATGAGATTGAATGAGACAGTTTTTCATTCTAGAAAAAGTATACCAAAACATAAATTCAGTAGCAAGGACAGATGCTAGTTCATCATTATGAAAATATTTAAACAGCAATGGCAATTGTGTGCTTGATTGTCTGGGAAGACATTACTCAGAAAATATCAAAATCATTTGGTTCTACTGAACTTAATTAATCTTTTACCAATGAAACATAACAATAAAATCTTAAGTAAATTTTACATAACTAACTCAGTTTAGCCTATAATATCCAGCATAAAAGAATACGCACACCCTGAATTCTCCCAAACAATAATGGAATAAAAAATTTCACTGAAGAAGGGTAGCAATGATTTCTAACTCAATTCTGTTACTAACATCATTCTTATCAATTCATAAACTTCATAAGATCTAATAAAAAATACCAGGGCTTCAATTTTATACAGGAAAATCAATGATTACAAATTTAAGGATGAGTGAAGGGTAGCTTTTGAGTGAGGCCCTGTTGGCATTCCTTATCAAATCTGTTTTTCCAGATTACTTAATTACTTTTTCATTTCAAGTAAATTTGTCTTTGACACAATGACTCATCTCTGACATTTGTAAAGTTCACCAAATAATGCAGAAAACTAATTGACAATTAAGAGAGGGATCCCTTTCCTCAAATACAATAGCAATTTAATCTAGCATATGAGAGTTAATTCTGTTTGAAATTAGACAGTTTAACTATGGGTTATGTGCCAACTACTCTATTGTCACTCTTTCTTATGTATTCAAGACCTTAACAGCCGCCCAATGGAATGCATTTCTCCCAAAATTGTCAGTGGATACCAGGGATGCTCCCGCACTCAGAAGTAGGGCCACACTTTTTGGACAATCTCCAATGCAGGCATACATTAGAGGAGTCCGTCCAAATTTATCCTTCGTTTCCAAATATCGGATTCCGATACCTATGATGCATTCATAAGAGGTAAAATGCGTTAGCATTAAAATAACAAACGTATTCTTTATAATGTTGTATAGACAAAATATTTTCTTGGGATGGTTTAACAGCATCGGATAAGAAGGGAATTGTTTAGATATCTGTCTCATCAGCAAGCTTATTATAGAAAGGGTGACCCCCGGGTCATCGGGCTACTTTAGACGACGAACTTACGATATCGTAAACGAAGATTGACTTTTAAAACACATTTAATATTATTTTGTTACAATTTTCCAATTATAGTAGCAATCGAAATAAGAAGATAAGGACACAATTATGGGTAACATGGGTGCAGAAAATTTAAGAATACTTCTTCAAAATTTTAAAGATACTAGACAACAAAATTCTCAAATTTCCCGCCGCAGCTTACACCGTTCCCGCCTTCGATCGTTTCTAAAAACAACACTAGATGGCAAGAAAGTATTTTCCTCCGCGGAGGAAGCTTTGACTGAAGAGTTTGTTAGTAAACAAAATTATATAAATAACAAGGTTAACATTGGATATGAATTTTGTTAACTTACTGTAATATTTCTTCAATAAGAAAAAATACCTTTAGTAAAATATATTTATAACGGAAATTCATTTTCACAAGTATTCCCAACATTATTGTAGCTTTTTCAGTTAAATTAAGAATACATCACAGAAAGTACTGTGTACCAAATGTTGTATGAAAAACCACCATTTGGCAAATAATTAAATTCATAAGTTTCTAGATAAAAGTAGGGTTACGAAAAGAAAAAGAGGTGCGGCTTTCCACAGAATGTCTAAAATTATCTACGCTATATATAAAGAGGCAAGTTTCACACCAAACACAGGCAAGATTAGTGATATGGTGATAGAAACTAAGGATCACCCTGTACTCACCAGAAAGAGTATTCTGAAGCCGGTCTATTTCCTCGTTTATAGAAGCGGCATGAAGTAAATAAGGGTCGTGAAGAACTTGGGAGGAGGAATTTATAGGAAAAAGAGGGCTAGAGAGAAAGTCCTCCCGCAGATGAAGATTTGGAACAGAATGGGGTGTTAAGGGACCTTTCCTTTTCAAGTGAGAATTAACCGGAAAATCAAGTGGATTTGAATTGTTTACATTAATGTGAGCAATTGATTGCTCAAGCTTTAACCGCGGTTGGTATACGAAAGGACTTTCCTCACAAGAATCCGCTTCATTGCGAGCGACACCTTGATTCGGAGAAAACATTTTCCTTTGAAGATGGAAGTACTTCGGAGCGGTTTAAGAGAAGCGTTGATGTGAGTATTTAGTTAAAAGAATTAAAATTACAAGATTTCTTCATTGAGAAAACATTCCTTATCATCAGTAAACAGCAAAGAGTATATGCTATTTAAGTCAATATCCACAAAAGGCTTACACACGATTGTTTGTACACATTTCATCCAATAGAAACAGAAATCCTCCATATATCATTCGTAGTAGATGTGTATATTATTATGGAATGTAGCCCAAAACATGAAGGGTCTTGAATGAGATTGCTTACTGAAGTACATCTGTAATCTACGCTAATAAATCCAAGGTATGGAGGGCTTTAAGCCTCTTTAAGTGACAGCTGCATCTTTCGTTTTATTTTTGTTTCTGAGCTGTCTGCTTTCAAGAAAATTTAATCCGTGCTACTAAAAAACATTCTCGTAAATTGTAGGACTGAAGAAAAATGCTATAAGAATAACTATTTCGAGTTTCTTATTATCGTAATGCTGGATAATTTCATTATTATTCTTTGAAATATTCCTTATTCTGCAATCTGTCATCAGCGTCTTGTACTTCAACTGTTACTTTATCTGCAAAGCAGCAGGTTTTCCTGTACATTAGGTAGAATTGAAGGGGTAAACAGTCATACATTTATTTATAACGCATTTCAGATAAGCTTATAGAATTATAATTTTCTGTCTACTCACTGATTTGTTAATCNTTATTGGCATTTCATATTTTTCTTTCTGCATGCTCCCATCAAGGCTATTGTATGAAACTTATAAATACTCCATTTTTATTGGCATGAAGTATTTTTCCCTTGTCTTTGTTTCATTGTATTCTTATAATTGTGGAATGGGGAATATCAATCTGACTTGGAAACCTTTTTTTCACCTGAGGGGTAGTCATCAAAAGTAAATTCTCACATCTTTGCCTTGCTAGAAATGGAATGATTTGTGCATACTTTATTAATTATGCAGTATTCTGCCTTTCATAAATTTAATTCA
This sequence comes from Ladona fulva, assembly GCA_000376725.2. Taxonomy (NCBI): domain Eukaryota; kingdom Metazoa; phylum Arthropoda; class Insecta; order Odonata; family Libellulidae; genus Ladona; species Ladona fulva. The sequence goes on from KZ309879.1 coordinate 22,115, forward strand.
TTTTAGGATAATTAAAGCATGAGTTATGGACATACTTCATTTACAGTACATTTCTAATCTGCCATTGAAAGGTTATGCATAGTTTAAAAGATGTCTTAATAAAAATTTAACAAAAGTCTATATTCATGGTAACTCTGACTCTTCATTTTCCTTATCAGTCGTGTATTTGTATCAGTGGAGCAGTATGAAAACTTTCTAAGTAATGATTACTTGATTTCTCTTTCTGTTATTATTGTCTATTATTTTTGTGTCGATGAAATTTGTCTTTAAGACTGAATGGCTGCCAAATATTACAATTTACTCAATTTTATTAGATCTCGTATATTTTATGCCACAGTATAACTCATGTTATATAATTTGGCTAAGATTCAGAATAAGCTTGGAAAGAATCAATTAATTACAACGTTAGAAAACCCTTTCTTGTCCATTTTGTTCTAGATTTCCTACAGAGACTTTATTTGTTTCATTAAATGGATATTGATGCAGAATGTTTCAAAAACATATCCCTGTTCAAAACTAAAATTTTGTCTCATGAGAAGCTATTAGACAGTAAAACTTCGTAAAGTCTGGACCTCCAGATAGCCATGTGGGTAATGTGTTTGACTTTAGTAAAAGTGGTCCAGTTCAATTCTCTGTGAGGGGTTACATACGAAGTGATCATAGTTGTCGAAGCACTTTTAAAATTACTACTACTACTAATGAGAATATCTTATATATCAGCATATACAACACTTATAACACCCTCCTAAATAAAATAAAAAATGTTGGTCAAAAAGTATAATTTACTGTAAAAGGATTGGAGATTGAATTTTTTTAGATAACTCAGTAGGTAACTTTATGAATTCTTATAATCACATTTATGAAGCTTTTTAAAAGTAGATTTAATTTCAAATACTGAAAACATTATGTAAACAAAACAGATTCATGACAGAACTTTTGCTACATCACACAATAAATACACAGTACGACCCTGGTTTCATAGCCACACCACAACATCAGATTATAAAGTACCTACCTGATGTTGTAGCATGGCCACAAAACCTGGGTCATGGTGTGTATTTATTGTGTGGTGTAGTAACAATTCTGTCATGAATCTGTTTTGTGTGAACGAATACCACGAAGTGAATCCTCAGTGTATATAGTTTAAATTATGGAAAGATAGGTAACATGAATAACCTCCTATTTATGTTAATAAAAAGTAGTTTATGCATATGTTAGAGGACTGTATGATAAGTACCTGTGTTTAGCGACTGATGGCACCACTGACACAAAATGTGTATGCCATAAATTAATGCCATCTTTAGATACATGAATGTCAAAATTTCAGACAGATTAATCGAGTTTTGTTTTGATAGATGTTGAAAGTAGTCAAGTTTGTGTTTACTTGCTACCATGGAGAAGGAGCAATATCGATCAGTGATACGATCTCTTTTTTTGGATGAGAAGACGTCTAAGGAAATCAAGGTGAAGTTGCATGCTGTTTATAAGGACCATTTTCCTTCGATGACTACCATCAGATATTGGTTGAATGAATTTGAGCGTGGCCGAACATCCGTTTTTGATGAAGAGCGCCCAGGCCATCTGATTAAGGTGACTACGGAAGATATAGTTAACAAAGTCCATGATATCGTGCTAGCAGATCACCATGATCAGAGAGATTGCTGATAATGTAAACATCTCAATTGAATGCATACAAAGTAACCTACACAAAAAATTGGGCATGAGAAAGCTATCGGCAAGATAGGTGTCGCGTTTGTTCACAGTAGAGGAAAACAGAATTGCATGAAAACTTCGGAGCACTGTTTGGACATGTTTAAGTGCAATCCGAAAGAGTTTCTACAGCATTTTGTGACTGTTGATGAAACATAGATCCATTGCCACCCACCAGAAATGAAAGAACAGTCAACACAGTGGATTTCACCCGGCGAACCTGCTCCAAAGAAGGTGAAAACGAATCCATCGACCGGAAAAGTCATGGCCACCGTTTTTTGGGATCTGTAAGGCATCATTTTCACCAACTATTTGAAGAAAGGAAGGACAATCACGGGGCAGTACCTTACTGATTTATTGGACTGATTCGATGCTGAATTGAGGAAAAATGGCACCATTTAGCGAAGAAAGAAGTGCTCTTCCATCATGACAATGCACCAGCTCACTCATCTGCAATCACCACANGAGAAGACGTCTAAGGAAATCAAGGTGAAGTTGCATGCTGTTTATAAGGACCATTTTCCTTCGATGACTACCATCAGATATTGGTTGAATGAATTCGAGCGTGGCCGAACATCCGTTTTTGATGAAGAGTGCCCAGGCCATCTGATTAAGGTGACTACGGAAGATACAGTTAACAAAGTCCATGATATCGTGCTAGCAGATCACCATGATCAGAGAGATTGCTGATATTGTAAACATCTCAATTGAATGAATACAAAGTAACCTACACAAAACATTGGGCATGAGAAAGCTATCAGCAAGATGGGTGTCGCGTTTGTTTACAGTAGAGGAAAACAGAATTGCATGACAACTTCGGAGCACTGTTTGGACATGTTTAAGTGCAATCCAAAAGAGTTTCTACAGCATTTTGTGACTGTTGGTGAAACATAGATCCATTACCACCCACCAGAAATGAAAGAACAGTCAACACAGTGGATTTCACCCGGCGAACCTGATCCAAAGAAGGTGAAAACGATTCCATCGACCGGAAAAGTCATGGCCACCGTTTTTTGGGATTTGTAAGGCATCATTTTCACCAACTATTTGAAGAAAGGAAGGACAATCACAGGGCAGTACTATACTGATTTATTGGACTGATTCGATGCTGAATTGAGGAAAAATGGCACCATTTAGCAAAGAAAGAAGTGCTCTTCCATCATGACAATGCACCAGC
>KZ309881.1:9171-25185 GCA_000376725.2 Ladona fulva
CTCTTTTTCCTTGTGCTATATACTCTGCTCTATCTTTGCTATCACTGTCATTACAGAGTCTTGGCCTACCTCTAATTAGAAGACATCCACAAATTAGTAAAGCGTCTCCATAGCCTGCACTGGAAAGGCATTGAAGAGGACGTCTTATGATAAATAGAATGACATCTATAAAATATTTGCTTAGTACAGAGTGGTATTAACATTGATATTCTTTGGACCTTTACATTGTTTTAATATCACACAACTATTTCATATTATCCAGGGTTCATCTATTGTTTTGGTTGACAAATCCTTGATGATAGGCAGAATTACAGAGTAGACGTATATGTGAGATGAATGAGAACAACTTGAATCAACTGGCATTGGTAATGATTCAATCCTTTTATAAATTATTAAATAGTAATTGATATTGTTTCAAATGTTAGATCGATATTATTTTTTAAGTTTTGGTTATTTTTCTCTCTCTTGTAGTTAGATTCTCCAGTCAAACCTGTACCTGCAATTCGAAGGTGAAAGCCAGAATATGAGTAACTATTTTCAGACAATCGACAGGGGAAAAGAAAGGATGGGTTATCTTGGAGAAGGTGAAATAATAAGTTCTGCTCATTGTGTTTCATATATGTCAGATTCTTCATTCCATTTTACATTCCTGTGAATTTTTATTTTCTTCTCATTTGAAGTTATTGCTGTTCTCTCAGGAACCAAGACACCAATGGTTAAATAGTCTACATTGGCCTGATCATAAAAGTTTATTTTATGGAATGAAGTGCAGCATGGGAGTGGTGAGCTTGGAATAGTTGAAATGAAACTACTGAAAATTTCTTGCATGTAACATATTTTGATTTCAATTCTTGGTATTACAATTTCTATGATTAGGAGTATAAATCCAATTTCTTTTAATATGGACTCCATTGTTTCATCTATATGAAACACTGTGTTGTCCTCCAGAATTTGAGTGAAAAGAATCCTATCACAATGGGATGGACAGCAGAAGGAATCATAGCTTTGGAAAGCTGTTCATCAAGTTTGCTGATGGTAATAATAATTTTTCAATGCCCTCTCTAAAAGAATGTTATTATAAATCAGAATTGTAGTATATTATATTAAAATTACTGAATTAATATTGTAATTTAGAGTTTTTAGCACAGGTAAAATCCTTTTTAAAATATATTCCATTCTATATTCTTAAATATGGTGAATGATGAGTATGACCCTACATTCATTATAGGACAACACGATTTGGGAGAGGTCATCCAATCATGGGGAGGAAAGGAGAAAAGAAGAGGATAATCCTTCGATAAGTTGTAGCACATGATAAGATAATTGGCATAATTTTAATTTTCAATGATATTGTGATGCCATAAGTTTAAATCCCGATCCTAATTGTTCTGCTTTATCCTTTTGTAGGTTTATCCCTGAAGGATTAATAGATAGATGTTGAGGAAAAGTAAAAGACTGGGTTAAAAGGGCATGTTAAGGAGAAGTCAGTACAAGAAGGTTACAGTTTTTATATGTTAGTCAGATTTTCTACGTTGTTTCCATAATAATAATCTGCTAATATATCATTTCCTTTAACATCCATTGACAATGTCTATGTCAACATTCATCTTTGACTAATAAACATTATTATCAGTACTATCCAATTTTTGTTTTTAAAGTTCATCTCATCTAGGAATGGCACTTGCATCCTTGTCCTGTGGCTTCAATTGTAAAGGAAATCCTGTCTGTAAGGAATGTATTGCATAGGGTTGTGTAAGAAGGTGAAAAAAAGTAGCATTGGATAACTATAGAATGAATTCTTGAATTATTGAATAGCAATTTGTTTGATTTCCAATATTCTTATTAAGAATTAAAATTCCTTGTCTTTTATGCCATACCCTTTCTTAGGTAATTAGATTTTTCCTGTGTACTGGCCAGCTATTCCTTCGAAGGATCTTTAGCTTGGGGAAAGTATTTAATCCAATATTGAGAAGAACAGAGGTNGAGCTTGCAATAGTTGAAATGAAACTGCCAAAAATGTCTTGCATGTAACATATTTTGATTTCAATTCTTGGTATTAGAATTTCCATGCTTAGGAGTAATAAATTCAATTTCTTTAAATAGGGATTCCATTGTTTCACGTATACGAAACGCTGTGTTGTCCTCCAGAATTTTAGTGAAATGAATCCTATCACAATAGGATGGACAGCAGAGGGAATGATAGCTTAGGACAGCCATTAATCAAGTTTGCTGATGGTAATAATAAGTTTTAAGGGCCATGCCTATAAGAATGATATTAAAAATCAGAATTGTAGTATATTATATTAAAATTACTGAATTTATATTGTAATTTAGAGTTTTTAGCACAGCTAAAATCCTTTTTCAAATATATTCCATTCTATATTCTTAAATATAATGAATGATGAGTATGACCCTNGAACCAAGACACCAATGGTTAAATAGTCTACATTGGCCTGATTATAAAAGTTTATTTTATGGAATGAAGTGCAGCATGGGAGAGGTGAGCTTGGAATAGTTGAAATGAAACTACTGAAAATTTCTTGCATGTAACATATTTTGATTTCAATTCTTGGTATTACAATTTCTATGATTAGGAGTATAAATCCAATTTCTTTTAATATGGACTCCATTGTTTCATCTATATGAAACACTGTGTTGTCCTCCAGAATTTGAGTGAAAAGAATCCTATCACAATGGGATGGACAGCAGAAGGAATCATAGCTTTGGAAAGCCGTTCATCAAGTCTGCTGATGGTAATAATAATTTTTCAACGCCCTGCCTAATAGAATGGTATTATAAATCAGAATTGTAGTATATAATATTAAAATCACTGAATTTATATTGTATTTTAGAGTTTTTAGCACAGCTAAATTCCTTTTTAAAATATATTCCATTCTATATTCTTAAATATGGTGAATGATGAGTATGACCGTACATTCATTATAGGACAACACGAATTTGGGAGAGGTAATCCAACCATGGGGAGGAAAGGAGAAAAGAAGAGGATAATCCTTCGATAAGTTAAAGCACATGATATGATATTTGGTATCATTTTTGTTTTGAATGATATTGTGATGCCTTAAGTTTAGATCCTGATACTAATTGTTCTGCTTTATCCTTTTGTAGGTTTATCACTGATGGATTCATAGATAGATGTTGAGGAAAAGTAAAAGACGGGGTTAAAAGGACATGCTAAGGAGGAGGTAGTACAAGAAGGTTAGAGTTTGTATATGTTTGTCAGAATTTTCTAATTTGTTTCCATAATCATTATCTGCTAATATATCATTTCCTTTAACATCCATTGAGAATGTCTATGTCAACATTCATCTTTGACTAATAAACATTATTATCAGTACTATCCAATTTTGGTTTTTAAAGTTCATCTCATCTAGGAATGCCTCTTGCATCCTTGTCCTGTGGCTGCAATTGTAATGGAAATCCTGACTGTAAGGAATGTATTGCATAGGGTGGTCTATGAAGGTGAAAAAAAAGTAGCATTTGATATGTATTGCATGAATTTTAGAGTTTGTATATATGTTAGTCAGATTTTCTAATTTGTTTCCATAATAATTATCTGCTAATATATCATTTCCTTTAACATCCATTGAGAATGTCTATGTCAACATTCATCTTTGACTAATAAACATTATTATATCAAAAACAGAGTTGCAAGTATTTTAATAGGCTTGGATAAGAAGGCAAAAAATTTTAAAAATTTTCTTTTTAGTAATGAACCTATTTTTATCTTTATTTGTGGCGTAATGATATACATTTTTTTTTTATCACTAATTATTAGTGGGATCGTCCGTATGTTTCTCAATTAGTATTCAAATTAAAGTTTTGTCATTTACAAGTAATTGAGTTTTATCTCTTGAGGTCTTATAGTTTTCTTTTCTCTACTAAATACAGTTTATTCAAAGTAAGGGCCAATAAAACTTAAGAGAAGTTAAGGATTTTTAACAATGCGGTTACAAGATCAAAANTATATTCTTAAATATAATGAATGATGAGTATGACCCTACATTCATTATATGAAAACACGAATTTGGGAGAGGTCATCCAATCATGGGGAGTAAAGGAGAAAAGAATAGGATAATCCTTCGATAAGTTGTAGCACATGATATGATATTTGGCATAATTTTAATTTTAAATGATATTGTGATGCCTTAAGTTAAATCCCGATCCTAATTGTTCTTCTTTATCCTTTTGTAGGTTTATACCTGAAGGATTCATAGATAGATGTTGAGGAAAAGTAAAAGACGGTGTTAAAAGGAAATGTTAAGAAGAAGATAGTACAAGAAGGTTAGAGTTTGTATATATGTTAGTCAGATTTTCTAATTTGTTTCCATAATAATTATCTGCTGATATATCATTTCCTTTAACATCCATTGACCAGGTCTATGTCAACATTCATCTTTGATTAATAAACATTATTATCAGTACTATCCAATTTTTGTTTTTAAAGTTCATGTCATCTAGGGATGGCGCTTGCATCTGTGTCCTGTGGCTGCAATTGTATAGGAAATCCTGACTGTAAGGAATGTATTGCATAGGGTGGTCTATGAAGGTGAAAAAAGTAGCATTGGATAAGTATAGAATGAATTTTTGAATTATTGAGTAGCAATTTGTTTGATTTCCAATATTCTTATTAAGAATTGAAATTCTTTGTCTTTTATGCCCTACTCTTTTATAGGTAATTAGATTTATCCTGTGTACTGGCCAGCTACTCCTTCAAGAATCTTTAGCTTGGGGAAGGTAATTAATCCAATATTGAGAACAACAGAGGTGCTGATGATGACATTCAGTAAGTACAGTTAATTAGTTTTAGTTTTTTATACAAATTAAAGTTTTGTCATTTACAAGTAATTGAGTTTTATCTCTTGGGGTCTTATAGTTCTCTTTTCTCTACTAAGTATAGTTTATTCAACATAAGGGCAAATAAAACTTGAGAGAAGTGAAGGATTTTTCACAATGCGGTTACAAGATCAAAAATAGAGCTGCAGGTTTTTTGATAGGCTTGGATAAGATGGCAAAAATTTTAAAAATTTTCTTTTTATTAATGAACCTATTTTTATCTTTATTTGTGGCGTAATGATATACATGTCTTTTTTTATCACTAATTGTTAGTGGGATTCTCCGTGTGTTCTGCTCTGCAATTCCTTAGATGACTACCAGATGATGGAGAACTCAACGTCATGTGATCCAGCCTCAATTAGTATGGAAGAGGATGCCTTTTGATAAGTTTCTCATCACTTTTAATAGTTTTCTCTTAATGAACTTTATTTTCTCTGTTGTTATTCTATGTATATCTTTTTCCGTGTGCTATATACTCTGCTCTATCTTTGCTATCACTGTCTTTACAGAGTCTTGGCCTACCTCTAATTAGAAGACATCCACAAATTAGAAAAGTGTCTCCATATCCTGCACTAGAAGGGCATTGAAGAGGAGGTCTTATGATAAGTAGAATGACATCTATAAAATATAATCTTACTACAGAGTGGTATTACCATTGATATTCTTCGGACCTGTACATTGTGTTAATGTCACACAACTATTTCATATATTTCAGGGTTCGTCTATTGTTTTGGTTGACAAATCCATGATAACAGGCAGAATTACAGAGTAGACGTATATGTGAGATGGATGAGAACAACTTGAATAAACTGGCATTGGTAATGATTCAATCCTTTTATAAGTTATTAAATGGTAATTGATATTGTTTCAAATGTTAGATAGATATTATTTCTTAAGTTTTGGTTGATCTGCTCTCTCTTGTAGTTAGATTCTCCAATCAAACCTGTAACTGCAATTCGAGGGTGATAGCCAGAATATGAGTAACTATTTTCAAACAAAGGAGAGAGGAAAGGATTAGGATGGATGATTTTGGAGAAGGTGAAATAATAAGTTCTGCACATTATGTTGCATATATGTCAGATATTTCATTCCATTTTACATTCCTGTGAAATTTTATTTTTTTCTCATTTGAAGTTATTGCTGTTCTCTCAGGAACCAAGACACCAATGGTTAAATAGTCTACATTGGCCTGATTATAAAAGTTTATTTTATGGAATGAAGTGCAGTATGGGAGAGGTGAGCTTGGAATAGTTGAAATGAAACTGCCAAAAATGTCTTGCATGTAACATATTTTGATTTCAATTCTTGGTATTACAATTTCCATGCTTAGGAGTATAAATCCAATTTCTTTTAATAGGGATTCCAATTTTTCACGTATACGAAACGCTGTGTTGTCCTCCAGAATTTGAGTGAAATGAATCCTATCACAATGGGATGGACAGCAGAAGGAATGATAGCTTAGGACAGCCATTAATCAAGTTTGCTGATGGTAATAATAAGTTTTCAAGGCAATGCCTATAAGAATGCTATTATAAATCAGAATTGTAGTATATTATATCAAAATTCCTGAATTTATATTGTAATTTTGAGTTTTTAGCAGAGCTAAAATCCTTTTTAAAATATATTCCATTCTATATTCTTAAATCAGGTGAATGATGAGTATACCCTACATTCATTGTAGGACAACACAAATTTGGGAGAGGTCATCAATTCATGGGGAGGAAAGGAGAAAAGAAAAGGATAATCCTTCGATAAGTTAAAGCACATGATATGATAATTGGCATAATTTTTATTTTGAATGATATTTTGATGACTTAAGTATAAATCCTGATCCTAATTGTTCTGCTTTATCCTTTTGTAGGTTTATCACTGAAGGATTCATAGATAGATGTTGAGGAAAAGTAAAAGACAGCGTTAAAAGGGCATGTTAAGGAGAAGTGAGTACAAGAAGGTTAGAGTTTTTATATGTTAGTCAGATTTTCTAAGTTGTTTCCATAATAATTATCAGCTAATATATTATTTCCTTTAACATCCATTGACAATGTCTATGTCAACATTCATCTTTCACTAATAAACATTATTATCAGTACTATCCATTTTTTGTTTTTAAAGTTTATCTCATCTAGGAATGGCACTTGCATCCTTGTCCTGTGGCTTCAATTGTAAAGGAAATCCTGACTGTAAGGAATGTATTGCATAGGGTGGTCTATGAAGGTGAAAAAAAGTAGCATTGGACATGTATAGAATGAATTTTTGAGTAATTGAGTAGCAGTTTGTTTGATTTCCAATATTCTTATTAAGAATTAAAATTCCTTGTCTTTTATGCCCTACTCTTTCATAGGTAATTAGATTTTTCCTGTGTACTGGCCAGCTATTCCTTCGAAGGATCATTAGCTTGGGGAAAGTTTCTAATCCAATATTGATAAGAACAGAGGTACTGATGATGTCATTCAGTATGTATAGTTAAAGAATTGTATATATTGGTTATATAATTGTAGTATATTATATCAAAATTCCTGAATTTATATTGTAATTTTGAGTTTTTAGCAGAGCTAAAATCCTTTTTAAAATATATTCCATTCTATATTCTTAAATCAGGTGAATGATGAGTATACCCTTCATTCATTGTAGGACAACACAAAATTGGGAGAGGTCATCAATTCATGGGGAGGAAAGGAGAAAAGAAAAGGATAATCCTTCGATAAGTTAAAGCACATGATATGATAATTGGCATAATTTTTATTTTGAATGATATTTTGATGACTTAAGTATAAATCCTGATCCTAATTGTTCTGCTTTATCCTTTTGTAGGTTTATCACTGAAGGATTCATAGATAGATGTTGACGAAAGGTATAAGACGTGGTTAAAAGGACATGTTGAGGAGGAGATAGTACAAGAAGGTTAGAGTTTGTATATATGTTAGTCAGATTTTCTAATTTGTTTCTATAATAATTATCTGCTGATATATCATTTCCTTTAACATCCATTGACAATGTCTATGTCAACATTCATCTTTGACTAATAAACATTATTATCAGTACTATCCAATTTTTGTTTTTAAAGTTCATCTCATCTAGGGATGGCGCTTGCATCTGTGTCCTGTGGCTGCAATTGTAAAGGTAATCCCGACTGTAAGGAATGTATTGCATAGGGTGGTCTATGAAGGTGAAAAAAAAGTAGCATTGGATAAGTATGGAATGCATTTTTGAATTATTGAGTAGCAATTTGTTTGATTTCAAATATTCTTATTAAGAATTGAAATTCCTTGTCTTTTATGACCTACTCTTTCATAGGAAATTAGATTCTTCCTGTGTACTGGCCAGCTATACCGTCGAAGAATCTTTAGCTTGGGGAAAGTATTTAATCCAATATTGAGAAGATCAGAGGTGCTGATGATGGCATTCAGTAAGTACAGTTAATTAGTTTTAATTTTTTATACAAATTAAAGTTTTATCATTTACAAGTAATTGAGTTTTATCTCTTGAGGTCTTATAGTTTTCTTTTCTCTACTAAATACAGTTTATTGAACGTAAGAGCCAATAAAACTTGAGAGAAGTTAAGGATTTTTAACAATGCGGTTACAAGATCAAAAATAGAGCTGCAGGTATTTTGATAGGCTTGGATAAGATGGCAAAAATTTTAAAAATTTTCTTTTTATTAAAGAACCTATTTTTATCTTTATTTGTGGCGTAATGATATACATGTCTTTTTTTATCACTAATTGTTAGTGGGATTCTGCGTGTGTTCTGCTCTGCAATTCCTTAGATGACTACCAGATGATGGAGAACTCAACATCATGTGATCCAGCCTCAATTAGTATGGAAGAGGATGCCTTTTGATAAGTTTCTCATCACTTTTAATAGTTTTCTCTTAATGAACTTTATTTTCTCTGTTGTTATTCTATGTATATCTTTTTCCGTGTGCTATATACTCTGCTCTATCTTTGCTATCACTGTCTTTACGGAGTCTTGGCCTACCTCTAATTAGAAGACATCCACAAATGAGAAAAGTGTCTCCATATCCTGCACTAGAAGGGCATTGAAGAGGAGGTCTTATGATAAGTAGAATGACATCTATAAAATATAATCTTACTACAGAGTGGTATTACCATTGATATTCTTCGGACCTGTACATTGTGTTAATGTCACACAACTATTTCATATATTTCAGGGTTCGTCTATTGTTTTGGTTGACAAATCCATGATAACAGGCAGAATTACAGAGTAGACGTATATGTGAGATGGATGAGAACAACTTGAATAAACTGGCATTGGTAATGATTCAATCCTTTTATAAGTTATTAAATGGTAATTGCTATTGTTTCAAATGTTAGATAGATATTATTTCTTAAGTTTTGGTTGATCTGCTCTCTCTTGTAGTTAGATTCTCCAATCAAACCTGTAACTGCAATTCGAGGGAGATAGCCAGAATATGAGTAACTATTTTCAAACAAAGGAGAGAGGAAAGGATTAGGATGGATGATTTTGGAGAAGGTGAAATAATAAGTTCTGCACATTATGTTGCATATATGTCAGATATTTCATTCCATTTTACATTCCTGTGAAATTTTATTTTTTTCTCATTTGAAGTTATTGCTGTTCTCTCAGGAACCAAGACACCAATGGTTAAATAGTCTACATTGGCCTGATTATAAAAGTTTATTTTATGGAATGAAGTGCAGTATGGGAGAGGTGAGCTTGGAATAGTTGAAATGAAACTGCCAGAAATGTCTTGCATGTAACATATTTTGATTTCAATTCTTGGTATTACAATTTCCATGCTTAGGAGTATAAATCCAATTTCTTTTAATAGGGATTCCAATTTTTCACGTATACGAAATGCTGTGTTGTCCTCCAGAATTTGAGTGAAATGAATCCTGTCACAACGGGATGGACAGCAGAAGGAATGATAGCTTAGGACAGCCATTAATCAAGTTTGCTGATGGTAATAATAAGTTTTCAAGGCAATGCCTATAAGAATGCTATTATAAATCAGAATTGTAGTATATTATATCAAAATTCCTGAATTTATATTGTAATTTTGAGTTTTTAGCAGAGCTAAAATCCTTTTTAAAATATATTCCATTCTATATTCTTAAATCAGGTGAATGATGAGTATACCCTTCATTCATTGTAGGACAACACAAAATTGGGAGAGGTCATCAATTCATGGGGAGGAAAGGAGAAAAGAAAAGGATAATCCTTCGATAAGTTAAAGCACATGATATGATAATTGGCATAATTTTTATTTTGAATGATATTTTGATGACTTAAGTATAAATCCTGATCCTAATTGTTCTGCTTTATCCTTTTGTAGGTTTATCACTGAAGGATTCATAGATAGATGTTGACGAAAGGTATAAGACGTGGTTAAAAGGACATGTTGAGGAGGAGATAGTACAAGAAGGTTAGAGTTTGTATATATGTTAGTCAGATTTTCTAATTTGTTTCTATAATAATTATCTGCTGATATATCATTTCCTTTAACATCCATTGACAATGTCTATGTCAACATTCATCTTTGACTAATAAACATTATTATCAGTACTATCCAATTTTTGTTTTTAAAGTTCATCTCATCTAGGGATGGCGCTTGCATCTGTGTCCTGTGGCTGCAATTGTAAAGGTAATCCCGACTGTAAGGAATGTATTGCATAGGGTGGTCTATGAAGGTGAAAAAAAAGTAGCATTGGATAAGTATGGAATGCATTTTTGAATTATTGAGTAGCAATTTGTTTGATTTCAAATATTCTTATTAAGAATTGAAATTCCTTGTCTTTTATGACCTACTCTTTCATAGGAAATTAGATTCTTCCTGTGTACTGGCCAGCTATACCGTCGAAGAATCTTTAGCTTGGGGAAAGTATTTAATCCAATATTGAGAAGATCAGAGGTGCTGATGATGGCATTCAGTAAGTACAGTTAATTAGTTTTAATTTTTTATACAAATTAAAGTTTTATCATTTACAAGTAATTGAGTTTTATCTCTTGAGGTCTTATAGTTTTCTTTTCTCTACTAAATACAGTTTATTGAACGTAAGAGCCAATAAAACTTGAGAGAAGTTAAGGATTTTTAACAATGCGGTTACAAGATCAAAAATAGAGCTGCAGGTATTTTGATAGGCTTGGATAAGATGGCAAAAATTTTAAAAATTTTCTTTTTATTAAAGAACCTATTTTTATCTTTATTTGTGGCGTAATGATATACATGTCTTTTTTTATCACTAATTGTTAGTGGGATTCTGCGTGTGTTCTGCTCTGCAATTCCTTAGATGACTACCAGATGATGGAGAACTCAACATCATGTGATCCAGCCTCAATTAGTATGGAAGAGGATGCCTTTTGATAAGTTTCTCATCACTTTTAATAGTTTTCTCTTAATGAACTTTATTTTCTCTGTTGTTATTCTATGTATATCTTTTTCCGTGTGCTATATACTCTGCTCTATCTTTGCTATCACTGTCTTTACGGAGTCTTGGCCTACCTCTAATTAGAAGACATCCACAAATGAGAAAAGTGTCTCCATATCCTGCACTAGAAGGGCATTGAAGAGGAGGTCTTATGATAAGTAGAATGACATCTATAAAATATAATCTTACTACAGAGTGGTATTACCATTGATATTCTTCGGACCTGTACATTGTGTTAATGTCACACAACTATTTCATATATTTCAGGGTTCGTCTATTGTTTTGGTTGACAAATCCATGATAACAGGCAGAATTACAGAGTAGACGTATATGTGAGATGGATGAGAACAACTTGAATAAACTGGCATTGGTAATGATTCAATCCTTTTATAAGTTATTAAATGGTAATTGCTATTGTTTCAAATGTTAGATAGATATTATTTCTTAAGTTTTGGTTGATCTGCTCTCTCTTGTAGTTAGATTCTCCAATCAAACCTGTAACTGCAATTCGAGGGAGATAGCCAGAATATGAGTAACTATTTTCAAACAAAGGAGAGAGGAAAGGATTAGGATGGATGATTTTGGAGAAGGTGAAATAATAAGTTCTGCACATTATGTTGCATATATGTCAGATATTTCATTCCATTTTACATTCCTGTGAAATTTTATTTTTTTCTCATTTGAAGTTATTGCTGTTCTCTCAGGAACCAAGACACCAATGGTTAAATAGTCTACATTGGCCTGATTATAAAAGTTTATTTTATGGAATGAAGTGCAGTATGGGAGAGGTGAGCTTGGAATAGTTGAAATGAAACTGCCAGAAATGTCTTGCATGTAACATATTTTGATTTCAATTCTTGGTATTACAATTTCCATGCTTAGGAGTATAAATCCAATTTCTTTTAATAGGGATTCCAATTTTTCACGTATACGAAATGCTGTGTTGTCCTCCAGAATTTGAGTGAAATGAATCCTGTCACAACGGGATGGACAGCAGAAGGAATGATAGCTTAGGACAGCCATTAATCAAGTTTGCTGATGGTAATAATAAGTTTTCAAGGCAATGCCTATAAGAATGCTATTATAAATCAGAATTGTAGTATATTATATCAAAATTCCTGAATTTATATTGTAATTTTGAGTTTTTAGCAGAGCTAAAATCCTTTTTAAAATATATTCCATTCTATATTCTTAAATCAGGTGAATGATGAGTATACCCTACATTCATTGTAGGACAACACAAATTTGGGAGAGGTCATCAATTCATGGGGAGAAAAGAAGAAAAGAAAAGGATAATCCTTCGATAAGTTGTAGCACATGATATGATAATTGGCATAATTTTAATTTTCAATGATATTGTGATGCCTTAAGTTTAAATCCCGATCCTAATTGTTCTGCTTTATCCTTTTGTAGGTTTTAACACTGAAGGATTCATAGATAGATGTTGACGAAAGGTAAAAGACGTGGTTAAAAGGACATGTTAAGGAGGAGATAGTACAAGAAGGTTAGAGTTTGTATGTATGTTAGTCAGATTTTCTAAGTTGTTTCCATAATAATTATTTGCTGATATATCATTTCCTTAAACATCCATTGACAATGTCTATTTCAGTATTTATCTTTGAATAATAAACATTATTATCAGTACTTTCCAATTTTTGTTTTTGAAGTTCATCACATCTAGGGGCGGCGCTTGCATCTGTTTCATGTGGCTGCTATTGTAAAGCAAATCCTTACTGTAAGGAATGTATTGCATAGGGTGGTCCATGAAGGTGAAAAAAAGTAGCATTGGATAAGTATAGAATGCATTTTTGAATTATTGAGTAGCAATTTGTTTGATTTCCAATATTCTTATAAAGAATTGAAATTCCTTGTTATTTATGCCCTACTCTTTCATAGGTAATTAGATTTATTCTGTGTACTGGCCAGCTATACCTTCGAAGAATCTTTAGCTAGGGGAAAGTAATTAATCCAATATTGAGAAGAGCAGACGTGCTGATGATGGCATTCAGTAAGTACAGTTAATTAGTTTTAGTTTTTTATACAAATTAAAGTTTTATCATTTACAAGTAATTGAGTTTTATCTCTTGAGGTCTTATAGTTTTCTTTTCTCTACTAAATACAGTTTATTCAAAGTAAGGGCCAATAAAACTTGAGAGAAGTTAAGGATTTATCACAATGCGGTTACATGATCAAAAATCGAGCTGTAGGTATTTTGATAGGCCTGGATCAGATGGCAAAAATTTGAAAAATTTTCTTTTTATTAATGATCCTATTTTTATCTTTATTTGTGGCGTAATGATATACATTTCTTATTTCTATCACTAATTGTTAGTAGGATTCTCCGTATGTTGTGCTCTGCAATTCCTTAGAGGACTACCAGATGTTGGAGAACTAAACATCATGTGATCCAGTCTCAATTAGTATGGAAGAGGATGCCTTTTGATAAGTTTCTCATCACTTCTAATAGTTTTCTCTTAATGAACTTTATTTTCTCTGTTGTTATTCTATGTATATCTTTTTCCGTGTGCTATATACTCTGCTCTATCTTTGCTATCACTGTCTTTACAGAGTCTTGGCCTACCTCTAATTAGAAGACATCCACAAATTAGAAAAGTGTCTCCATATCCTGCACTAGAAGGGCATTGAAGAGGAGGTCTTATGATAAGTAGAATGACATCTATAAAATATAATCTTACTACAGAGTGGTATTACCATTGATATTCTTCGGACCTGTACATTGTGTTAATGTCACACAACTATTTCATATATTTCAGGGTTCGTCTATTGTTTTGGTTGACAAATCCATGATAACAGGCAGAATTACAGAGTAGACGTATATGTGAGATGGATGAGAACAACTTGAATAAACTGGCATTGGTAATGATTCAATCCTTTTATAAGTTATTAAATGGTAATTGCTATTGTTTCAAATGTTAGATAGATATTATTTCTTAAGTTTTGGTTGATCTGCTCTCTCTTGTAGTTAGATTCTCCAATCAAACCTGTAACTGCAATTCGAGGGAGATAGCCAGAATATGAGTAACTATTTTCAAACAAAGGAGAGAGGAAAGGATTAGGATGGATGATTTTGGAGAAGGTGAAATAATAAGTTCTGCACATTATGTTGCATATATGTCAGATATTTCATTCCATTTTACATTCCTGTGAAATTTTATTTTTTTCTCATTTGAAGTTATTGCTGTTCTCTCAGGAACCAAGACACCAATGGTTAAATAGTCTACATTGGCCTGATTATAAAAGTTTATTTTATGGAATGAAGTGCAGTATGGGAGAGGTGAGCTTGGAATAGTTGAAATGAAACTGCCAGAAATGTCTTGCATGTAACATATTTTGATTTCAATTCTTGGTATTACAATTTCCATGCTTAGGAGTATAAATCCAATTTCTTTTAATAGGGATTCCAATTTTTCACGTATACGAAATGCTGTGTTGTCCTCCAGAATTTGAGTGAAATGAATCCTGTCACAACGGGATGGACAGCAGAAGGAATGATAGCTTAGGACAGCCATTAATCAAGTTTGCTGATGGTAATAATAAGTTTTCAAGGCCATGCCTATAAGAATGCTATTATAAATCAGAATTGTAGTATATTATATCAAAATTCCTGAATTTATATTGTAATTTTGAGTTTTTAGCAGAGCTAAAATCCATTTTAAAATATATTCCATTCTATATTCTTAAATCAGGTGAATGATGAGTATACCCTACATTCATTGTAGGACAACACAAATTTGGGAGAGGTCATCAATTCATGAGGAGGAAAGGAGAAAAGAAAAGGATAATCCTTCGATAAGTTAAAACACATGATATGATAATTGGCATAATTTTTATTTTGAATGATATTGTGATGACTTAAGTATAAATCCTGATTCTAATTGTTCTGCTTTATCCTTTTGTAGGTTTATCACTGAAGGATTCATAGATAGATGTTGACGAAAGGTAAAAGACGTGGTTAAAAGGACATGTTAAGGAGGAGATAGTACAAGAAGGTTAGAGTTTGTATATATGTTAGTCAGATTTTCTAATTTCTTTCCATAATAATTATCTGCTAATATATCATTTCCTTTAACATCCATTGACAATGTCTATGTCAACATTCATCTTTGACTAATAAACATTATTATCAGTACTATCCAATTTTTGTTTTTAAAGTTCATCTCATCTAGGGATGGCGCTTGCATCTGTGTCCTGTGGCTGCAATTGTAAAGGTAATCCCGACTGTAAGGAATGTATTGCATAGGGTGGTCTATGAAGGTGAAAAAAAAGTAGCATTGGATAAGTATGGAATGCATTTTTGAATTATTGAGTAGCAATTTGTTTGATTTCAAATATTCTTATGAAGAATTGAAATTCCTTGTCTTTTATGACCTACTCTTTCATAGGTAATTAGATTCTTCTTGTGTACTGGCCAGCTATACCTTCGAATGATCTTTAGCTTGGGGAAAGTAATTAATTCAATATTGAGAAGAACTGAGGTGCTGATGATGGCATTCAGTAACTGCAGTTAATTAGTTTTAGTTTTTTATACAAATTAAAGTCTTATTATTTACAAGTAATTGAGTTTTATCTCTTGAGGGCTTATAGTTTTCTTTTCTCTACTAAATACAGTTTATTCAACGTAAGGGCCAATAAAACTTGACAGAAGTTAAGGATTTATCACAATGCGGTTACATGATCAAAAATCGAGCTGTAGGTATTTTGATAGGCTTGGATAAGATGGCAAAAATTT
>KZ309883.1:13469-29187 GCA_000376725.2 Ladona fulva
ATATTGTATGCCGACATAGTAAATTGTGATTACGAATGAATGTTCACATCAGTTCCGAGTATCATGATCATTGCAATGCGCGTTACTCAAAACTAAATCATTTCTATAGAATCTATTTTTCGCAACTATAGTTGAACCTTTCTATTAAAAATTTGATTGCAACATAAGTAATCACACATTTTTAGGAATGGAGGAAAATGCAGAATAACTTTTAACTTTCAAAAAACTACATTTGAACACTTAACTGCGAATTCATTTAGTAAATCATCAAAAGAAATTTTATATTTTCTGCTGATGAGATCCAAGTTGTTTAGCCTCTCTTGGCTCATCAAAAAATTTCGAAACGTTTCTTCAACACTCAATTTCGAGAATGATCGTTTCCCAGCAGCAAAAATTCCCGGAAATGTTAATAAAACACTCAATGCTGTTTACAAATTAGGAAAACTCCTTTCAAATATCTAGTAATTATATATTCAAAAACCTGGAGAGGGTTCATTGTTACCAGAAAATATTTTATCGATTTTAATTCTTCGATTAAATCCACTGCAGAAATATTCCTTTCCTGCCCTAAGGTGTCCGTAAATGCTTGTCAAACCTTAATTTCACATCTTTATCTCTCCTAGATAAGTCGTGTGTATCACGAAGAAAAAAAAAGCAAATAATGTTGTCGTATTAACAACAACAATGGTTTTCTGCGCTTATATTGCGCCCTTAGGACGGAGCGGCTCTGCCTATTGCATATATTTAATAAATCACTTTCCTTATATTAAACCTTCAAAAATACTCAACCAGAACGTGCTGTAGATTATTACTTACAGGTATTTGCTTACTAATTAGCTTAATAAAATCGTGAGGATATTTTACATTTTCTGAATAATTTATTGATAGTTGTTATTTATGCCTGAATACAGATATAATTGTCATCATAGATACGAAACCAGAAAAAAATAAGCTAATTATTAAATTCAAAATTGAAGAAATGAAGGGAATTGCATATGCATAAGTTGTCATGAAATATTATTAATAGCTTATGTTAGTAGGAGTAGGAAATAGTTTTGTACGAAATACTTTATATTCAATTAATGTTAAATTCCATACAGAATTATAAGCCATAAATGCCATTACATACGGAATTATAAATGAAGATATGGAAACTATTTCTTTGACCATCATAAAAAATTAAATCTGTATAGAGAAATTTCCTGCTGTTGTAGTAGTTATAAACAATATGGATCGAGCGACATTGCTGATGAGAAATAGTCTATGTGGATCACATATATGGCGGGAGGAATTGACTGCGAGCAATGTCCAGCGAGTGAATAACGAGTGAGCGAGCGAGTGCATTTTAATTTATGTATAAATGTAATAGTTCACCGACGGGCTATTAATATATCTATGACTTACGTAATAATCATGTGCTCATTCTTCATGATTTTTGTATTGAAATTCGCTAAAATGTTCTATAAAAACTGCTGTAATAATGCCATCTACATCTGACAATGAATAAGTGAATGGGCGATTGGGTTTATTTGGTTGCTTTCCTGCTAAATCAAACAAGATGGCGATCATATAAACCCGATTGCTTTCACTTTCAGCAGCCGGAGATATGAGTGTTAAGGACTTCGTTATCGTTGCATTTTCAATCTTCCTTCGATTACTCCATAATGTTTAGCCATTTTTTCTTAAAAATTAATTGCAAGTCATAAGCTAAAAGTCCCTTTTATGGACTTCAACCTCATCGTGGTGGAAAGGCTAGCATGTTTCTATGACCTAGAGAGATTGACTGGCGGGAGCTATGTTATGAATGTAGTACGTTCACTCATGCCAGGTCAATAGATAGGTGGCAGAAGAAAGGTAGTCCACGCAGAGTCTGTATCCTAGTGGGGAGGTAATTTCGAGTGTTGGTTTCAGTTAAAAACGTTGAGGAAGGCAAGGGGAGACCACCTCGGCTACCACTTCACTATCCCTTGCTATTAAATGCCAATATAAGAATATTTAAGTGCCATAAACGGTACATAACCCTATAGGGGAATGTCGTGCCCGGCAGTGCTTAGGTAAGCTAAGTTTGCAAATCAAAAGGTAGAAATGAAGAGGTCCAATGGTCCAAAGATTTCTTCCTTGGGATTTTTCCTGGGTGCGCACCATCTTGCGCAAAGTCACCCTTACCCGTTTTCCTTTGTTTCCAACATGAAGGGGGTTTTCCTTTCCATCACTTTGTGTGGCCGGTGCTTCAATGAAGCCGTGACTGCGAACGATGCCGCCATGCGGACGAANAACTTTCATAGCTTCTTGTTCCGAGAATATAAGTGTTTAAGTGCTTGTATTTATTTTCTCAACAAGCATTCTTTCTCCTGTTTACTTTTGCTTGTGCTTCTTTGTATGCAACCTTGTCATTATCTGCTTTCATGGTCAGATATCTGTAGTTTTTCACCCTTTCTTTCTTTTTCTATGTCCAGGTTACACCAATGTGCTTTTCTTTTTTCCATCTCATAGTGCCCTAACAATTCTTATGCTGCTTCACCTATACACGGGATATGTGTCAATAAAACTCTTCCATTCTGTTGGCTCATTAATTTCTGAGCTTTTTGGTTTAGGTAAAGTTTACTTACCCCTTGTTGTTCTATACGGTCTAATTTGTATCTTCTTTGACTTATTTCCTCCCAAGTGTTATCAAATTTTTCTTTTTGGTAACATTGCTTTTGTAACTGATGGTCATTACCACTTGCTGCTCCTATATATATTCTTACATCTTGTAATACCGTCGCTGTGCTTTGTTTTATAATGAGGTAATCGTTGATTGATTTTAGATTTCTAATGTGCTGGGTCTATTTATTTTCGTGTCAGTTTTTTTGTTCAAAGAATCTGTAGGCAATTCTTCTTTTATTTTGTTGACATAGTGTTACAAGTCTAATTCCTTTGTTGTTGAGGGTATCTTCCCCAAGTTTTCTGACTACTTTGTCATTTGACCTTTTTCCAACCCTACTGTTTGAGTGCATTATAAAAAGTTTTCTAGGATTCCCTATTTTTATTATTTCTTCCTTCAGTTGATGTTGTTGTTGTGTGAAATTTTTGATGTGTGTTGTTTTCATCTTGAATTCCATTAGTGATAGAGGTATTTTTAGAAGTCTGTTTATCAGGGAGTGCAAGGGGGGTGATATTTGTGATGGTTTGAGTCTTCAGGGATGTAGTACATGTCTGTGTGTGTAGGTTTGCAGTAAATGCTAAACTTATTTTAGTGTCCTAGTTATTTTCAAATCTAAAAATGGTAACGTGCCATTTGTTTCTTCTTTGCAAGTGACGTTGTTGGTGTCAAACCGGTTATTCAGTTCATCTAAGGAATTAGCAATATTACTTCTTGAAGTGTCAGATAAGGCAAATATGTAATCTACTTATCTGAACTAAACTTTTGGAAAATAATGGAAGTGTTGTTTGATATGATTTTCAGAATAAGTCATGAATGAGTTGAAGAGGAGATAGGAGTTGATAGGATAGACAATTCCTATCTATTCTTGAAGTGTTGTGAAGAAACATTAAAGCTCACTCAGTGTATTTTAAATGGGCAAAACTTGAACAGACCTAGCATCAGACTTAGGATAATTTCAGGAGATATCCATTCAAATAGTTTCAGAAGCATCGCCGGTAACTATCTCTAAGGTTTGAAGGCAACATCCCATTGGGAAGTACCTCAAAATGTCATCAGAGTTTTCTGTATATTTGGAGGACTTTCCTTGGCTTTGAAATATGAGTCAATTTAGAAGTGGTCAACCTTGAATATAAAATATTACTAATCCTATTCACGTGCTGAGTTATAGCTGTCTGGGTTTTATGAATGTGTCCCAAAAAATATTTAAAAGCTGTCCTGTGTATTTAAAACGGGTGAAATTTGAACATCCCAAGAATTGAACCGATTCTAGGGTATTTCATTCCATCATGCGTTAGGGAACCTTCTTTTTAAACGGTATTGTGAGTTTCAACAATCCTTCATATTGGAAAGTGTTCAAAATGATTTTTTGAAAATCTGCACAATGTATTTATGCTGAAAAAGTATCTCTTTTGGGTCCCTCTAGAATTGAACTCAATTGAAATGATAGAAGTAAATAATAGCCTGGCAAATAAAATTTCGTAATTCTGAGGTATCAGTAGCAAACCAGGAACTATTTGTCATGTTGAGTGATATTAATTTGTGAACAGAGGACTCTTTATATGGATAATAATATCCAAGGATATGCAGATGTTTCTAATTCATGTGAAACAAATTTTTGGACATTATGAAGGTGCTAAAGGCTGGGTGTAGTTCCTGATTCAGGGAATAGCAAAGTTGAGCAGGATTTTAGGAATGTCAATTTAGGAATGAAATCTCAGAATCAGAATATGACTATAAATAAAGTGAATTCACTGTTAAAAGTTTTGAATAGTCAGCATTGATATTATTTCTACCAACATGGATGCTGGAATAGCGTTAATAATAAGAAACTTTACTACATGGAGCTGCAGAAGTTGAAGGTGATATTGTTATGTTATGTTTATTTTAGATACAAAAAATGTATTCTAGTACACTTGGTTTCTTCTTTTCATAGAAGCTGAAAAGAGCTAAAACAACCAATAAATGGTCTAGATAAGTCAACTAAGCAGAGTAGCCATACTGTAGGAGAATGTGGTGGGCCAAGTGACGACCTATACAGTCCTTGGGAAGAGGATGCAAGATGTGGCTGGCAGAAGCAAAAGAAAAGAACAAAGCAAGTGATGGACCCAAACACAGAGATTTTAATAATTTGTCTGATATTTAGTCGTATCCTGTGAGTCTTGAAACTGAATTAATGTAGTGTATATTCTGAAAACTGGAAACTTAGAAATTCATAATCTAATTTTAATTTTCCATTTTCTTCTGACAAGAGGTATTTTTAGAACCTCATAAACATAACATAGTTTATGTTTTATTTAATGTAATGCTGGAAATGTTGTACTGCCGATAAAATGTTTCTATCAGAGCTTGTAAGAAAATATAACATTAATTAAACGTAAGTTCTTAATAATCAGTATATTTTCATGTTTATAACAATATGCATTTCGATTACCCACCAAACTCCTCTTTCTCTTTTGGGAAGGAATTTTTCCAGTATTTCCTTTTCTGCAAGGGGCTGACATCGCGTAACTTCTACTCCAACAGAATGGTAATGTAATAGCATGTTATATAACATAGGACTTGAAAATGATATTTGACAATGAGACGAGGGAATCGTATAAAATTTTCAATTTGATGTCGAATGCAGGTTATAGAAACGTTCTAATTTAAATTTCCTGAAAAACAAAGCTAGCTGTTAGAGGTAGTGAACTTTTCACGTTTGCTAATGGAAGTATTCAGAAGTCAATATGAAGCGATAAATTCCGTAAATCTCCTAACAGGCAATGAATAAATATTCAAACAACACCACAATGGACGAGAGAACATACCCTTAGAAATAGTAGTCATAATGATCTGATCATACATACTTTCCATGGTACTTAATCACACTTTCAGGTATAAATTTGGCATTTATGACACGCGTAAAGACATCGATAATTGTCTTGTATAATCATGCATAGCCTCTAGTGAATTACTGTGAAAATGTTTGAATCCTGGACTCAAAGAAACAAAAATTGGCCACTTGAGAAGTTTCCCTTGTGAAATTTTCATCACTTGTTTCACTCATTCTTTATAATGTGTATTACGATATGCCTCATTTGTTGAAAATAGCAAACATATCAATTAAACAAGTGGCAGACATTTTGGTAGGCTGTTTATCGATCGTTGTATGTGAATCGCTGCAGTTAAGGAATTTGTTATTCATCCCCAATTGTCAACCTGGTAAAAGAATAGTTTCTTCATAAAGTGAAATCTGACCAGATGAAGAAATAAAGAAAGGCTCTCTCTTNAGAAAAACACAGAAAATGCCTCACTTTACTTAATTACAGAGCTAGAGATCCTCAAATTAGCAGTATCTTTATGCTCACAATAAATTCAAGAATATTGAGGAGTATTCAAGTAGAAAGAAGACTTATCTGTTGAGAATGTTATACTGAAAACCGGAATTGCAATCACATTAAAAAGATGCAGAAAATATCTTTTGTTTACCATGAACTATGAAAATGAGGTTTCTTGAGAAGGCCAATCAAGGATGAGTATATAACAGTAACATATCTGTTAACTTGGGAACGCACTCTAACTAACGTGGAGATGCCTGAGAAATCACTCTTTCAATTTGGTGTTGCCACGCGTAAAATACTGCATTTATTCCCTGTTTTCCTTCTTTAGATAGCAGTAGATTAAATCAATAATCCTCAAACTTTTTTCACCTTTGACCCACTGTAAAATTTGTTGCAATTTATTCTGCAAAAATTTATTTTTAACTGGACTAATGGAGCATCATAATTCATGCCTGTTTAACATTAAAAGAAGGTCTTTTCAGAATAACAAGTCATACATGTGACAATTGAGTCATTTTGGTCTCCTTCAAACAGAAGATAATGAGCAGTCCTTGATGGCCATGGAGGTTTGATTTGCGTTGTGCGTGATTGGATCTTACCCATTATAGTGTAAGAGCTTGCCACAAGGAAATAGAAAAGACTAGCCTTGCAGTCACTCACCCAACAATTTACTCTTCAACTTATTCCCTCTTTTTTGTTTTTGTAAATAATAGCAGGATGAATCGCTAAGTTGTAGTTAACGTGAATAACAATTTACGTATACTTCTACTGAGAGCTTCATAACATTTAATAACAAATAACTGTTTTCCATCATTGTTTCCTTGTTTTATAAGGAGACGTGAAGGAGGGAGAACCAGAATCATCATTAGAGGCTCTTGTGGTAACAAATTTTATTATTACTATGTAAAAGACAGCAATTCCACTTGTGAAAACACACACAATTTCAATGGAAGAATGATGCTTCTTGAAGGATGAAATGAGTTCAAGACAAATGGTTGTAAATAAAAAAAAAAACAAATTTACTATCCTGAGGAATGCATTTAATTCTTCTGATACTAAACCTCCAAGGTGTTTCATCATTTCTGTAATAATTGCTGATGTAACTAATGAATCCTAAATTACAGAAGGTATTGTAATCTGTGTGAAGAATATTAGATGAAATGAAAACCACTTGAACTCTGAAAATTATAAATACCTAAGGAGAGAGTTAAATTGACCTCCCACCAAAATTATCAATTTATTACTCTGTGGGTTCTAACACCTCTTTACTCTGTTATTGGTGCAATCTGTATCTCATTTTCCTGAAACGACTTACAAAGGTGGTTTAAGAGAGTCCCTGCCTCTAGACTTCAGTTTCATAGAACAAATATGCTTGAGTGAAGTTCCATAGAACGGCAAACGAATTCTTTATGTGCAACTATTAACAATAATGGCGAACAAGTTTTTTTCAGTGCACTTTAAAAATTCAAAAGTGTCGCTAAGAAGTATTTTGAACCATCTACAGCAAGACCTAGTATTACTCAGGCATAACCTATATAAGTCAGAATGTAAGTTTTCTTTTGCTTTTAATAGCTTAATTTAAGCAACATCTAGGAGATTCAGATAACTATGCCCGAAAATAATTAGTTTTCCTTACATTCTGTTAATTCCTCTACTGCCCCATATTGTTTAAATTTACCTAGGTTCTCTTAGCTTTGGTTGGGTTTACTAGTACCAACTCAATCTTCTGAACTTAAGAATAGATTACTTGAAATATTTAGTATAACTATAGTTCTTTGCAAGTCGTGTGAGTGGCAATGCTTCCTAAATGAAAACATCAGAAGTTCAGGCACTTGACTGTCAAACAACGACTTGTGATGTTACAAAAATTGTTTGTAATATTTTCTAACTATCCATTAATTCGATAGAAGTCATAGACTAAGCCCCAATTTTCATGAACTCTACCTTAATTTATTACCAGGCTCAATAAGGTAATAGGTTTGTGAATGAAGTAAATGAATTGGCTTAAATGAAACAGTCTGAGGAAAATTATAACCATTGAAATCTGAGAGGAAATGGTAATCCTAACACACTGTCAAATTTTCCCTATTCATTTTGCCCTTTACCTGTGCATACCTCAATATGGAGTCATTAAATATCAAGACCTTTTCTGGCACTATGAATTCCTTGCATCTATCTATTTCCTTTTTAGGAGGCCTCACATTGTCACACAGGACTTTAGAATTATTTACTGCAGGAAGTGAATTTAACACCTCAAACTTATTTGTTTTAATTATTATGTATTATGGTTTAATTAATAATATGTATCAAAAATGAGGAGGAAATGAAGGAATGTCCTCATCACCAGCGAGCAAGAGGAGGAAATAAGTGAGGATATGGGATTTGGGGTGCCTTTACATATCAGCAAAGGTGAATGTTTCTCGAGAGATCCAAGGCATTTGTGTAACAACTGTGAAAATTGGCACCATATATCATTGAAATGCGTAAAACAATGAAAGCTGACAAACAAAAGCAGAATGACTAGTTATTATTGAGAAAATGTGGAATGTGAAGTCCCTTACTGACAAAACATTTCAGCAACTTTTTTCCATTCTAGTCTTCTGTGAAGCGGGGATTAGGGTTCTCCATGGTTGTACATTGCAAACTTAACACATTCACTCCCACAACATTTGCAGCTTTCCAGCCCAGAAAGCTCATGCCCAGATTTTTTCATAAATTTTTTGATTTTATTTTTTGTCTAGGAATTTCAAATGTTTCATGAAAATGAACAACACGTTATTGTTGACATGGCAAATAATTATTTACTTTCATCAGTAATAATTTGTATTAGTAAATCATAAACAAGTTTTAACACAGTCTATATATTGACACCTTGAGCATTTAATGGCAAATAAGAGAAGCCGATAGATGGGCACCTTGAGCATCTAAGGGTTAAAGAGAGAAGATAACTGTATTAGAGTGATGCCAGAAATAGGTTTTCAAACCTCATTGTTCCTCACCGTTAGCATGGAATATTGAAATAGGTGAATTTCATTTTAGCGACAGAGCTATTTCTAAAGCAGCAAAGAAGACTTTTAAACACTCATTAAGAATTCATTTGTTAGTAATCCAAGATATTCGTATGGAAGCTAGGTTGAAGGAAGGAATGCTTTTCTCTTTCACCTAGACAACCTACTTGGCAACGTTGAGGAATATCAAGGGAATTCAACCATTGACTATGTTAGGCTATGAATACGCATCAATCCCATTTTGGGTTGATATGTTTCCGAGAGGATTCTGGAAGGAAGGGGAACAGTTAGGAAAGATGTAGTTGTTGGAAACTTAAGAGGTTTAGTTTTGTCTTCCTACCAGATATAAACAAATATTTGAAAATGATTTTGTTTGTACTCATTCCTTTCATACAATTTTCAGTTTGTATCTCCAAGATAATCACTTGTAAGGTAGATCAAAAAGATATGCGTTGGTCTCTTTTCCATAGAGCAGTCTGTTCTAAAATTATTGCTAGTAATTTGGGTAAATGTAACTGCATAATTTAATAATTATTTACAACTTTTATTTTCTAATATATTATACATTGATAGTTTTCCTTCTGTATACAAAATTTCAATCAAATTCTACATAATCTTCTCCGTTCTAGTCTAAATTGCTGATGTCCTCTTCCCAATCCTAGTCTCACGTAATCCTATGAGTAAAAGAAACATAAATAATTAATTCAAAACACCAAAGTACTGCCAAGATTTAATCTTTCAAATACAAAGTAATTAAACTATTATTTAAGAAAGCAAGTGTTTAAGCCTTTCAAAGCTTTTATTAAGCCATTTTATCACATTATTCAAATAAGTAACATTTGCATATCAACTCAAACTTCCATTCCTCATAAGTACAGCTATATTCTTCAGTAATCAAACTACCATTCGTTATGTATAGCATTTCATTGGGTCTCTTATCTCAAGAGAACAAGATGCTACAATTAATACATTTCTATGTTAAAAATTTAGAAATTCTCATACAGGTCATTGACTATTCTAAATTTTAAAGAAGAGCTAATCCAAACTTTAAATCTCATTAGGTATAACAAAATAAGTTAGTAATTAAATTTAAGGATGAGTCAATGAAATATGTTCTATAAGACTACCTTTTTTTTCACATCAGGCAAATCAGCTTCCACTGAATTTCTCGCCAAAGGATAATATTGCCTTCCAACGCTTTAAATCTGAAATAAAGCATTAATTCCAACTTTTATTCCAAGATGGAGAGGTTTCATACCGGAAAACCCTGTCAGGTGACTTCTTAGAGATTGTTTTAAAGTAGTTTTATGAGTCATTAAACTTCATAAATGAAATCAGATTAATCAGAATTGCAAACAAAAGTAATGGCACAGATGGAGAACCACTGTATCATCATATTTGTTTAAAATCTTACACTCACTTTGGTTGAGCTACAAGAAACAGGTTGTTAAACAGCTAGGTACTGAGGAATGAATATTATGCAGCTCTTAAGATTCCTCTCAGAGCTGTACCAATCCAAATCACAGATACCAGTTCTTATGTTCAGCAAAGAGTTTATCACTTGCTATGCAAATAATGTGTGGCTTTGTTGTATTTCAAGGAATTCCATACAAAGATTTAATTTCCATAGCTCTCACTCTTGACAAACAATTTTCTAACACTGTGATGCAACTAAGTTAAAAAATGGGCTAATCTCCCATTTTACGCTCATTGTCGGATCGGCCAAGGTAGCAGGGGGATCGCATCATACCGGTCACATCCTTAGCGAGTGTGCCTTCTCTGAATTTATTAAGCAATCGCAGCTACCTTCTTTCTTTAAAGGAATCTGTGTCAGAGCAATTTCGTAACGCTTACTTTATCTAAACATTCTTTATTGCCTTGATCTGTACTTTCTCGAGTTGCGGGTAGGTACACGTTTCATTCGCTGAGTCCCATATACTAGCCTGACTAAGGCGAAATAACATCGCGCTCTAACCTTTTCATCGCATCTACCTGCAATGCGCTTCACAAAAATAATTTTGTAGGGTAACTGTAACGAAATAGTTTCCTTTCGAAGAAACTACGGATCATTTACTCATTGGCTCACGTATCCATTTTCGCACCACCTTTGAATATAAGCTTATTGATTTAATGGCGAAATTCCATCCTCCGCGTTTGGCATATTTTCTTCACCTATCTCGTCGCTCAAGTCATTGATATCAGAAAGAGAAAAGGACCAACTAAGCTGCCTTTATCAGAAATTTCGAGAAAACTGGAAACGGATGTTCTCTTATCAAAGTTCTCAAAACGGTTTGTAATTCTGTGAATAATTCTATTTCCATATGCACAACAGTTAAACAATAGGGGTTTATGTGGGCTAAAAAGATATCATGAGCGCCGTTTAACGTTTGTATAGTAATATTTACATATTATCGCTCGACAATTATTTCTCTAGGCAATTTTTGTCACAAGCTGGAGTTACGGTCCCGTACTAGCTGATACGACGGTTTTCAAGAACTGATTAAATAGTGAAATAAAACACTCAAAATTTGTAATTTTTGGTGAATTTTCATCGATATTTTAGAGTAAATATTACTTAACAAATGCAGAGCTGAAGAACGACTCTATTAAACAAATAGCATTTTTTTCAGATGCAAGCGAAGTGAAATAGAATATTTGACAAATGTAATTCATCCTATTTTTATATTCGTTTGAAACAATTTCATTCTTGAAGGGAAAATTGAAAATGAAAAAGAGTATTCAATTCTCAGTGATTTAAGTAAGGAGTTAAATTCCGTCGGATTATGAGCGGATTACTCCAAGGTTCGAGTTAGAGAAACCTAAACTAATTGAAAGTATCACCATTTTAAATTTACTAAATTTAAACTATTCTTTTCGTAAATTATTCCGATTTTGTGCCACTGAAATTTGGAGTCATTTATAAGCAATAACTGAGCTTGCGATTTCTTTCCGATATTCCGAGGACTGCATTGCAGCCCAAAAGATGACAATCAAGGGTCGGACATTCCCCAAGTTGTGCGACTACAATACTCCGGGCGACGGATCTGTTATTCCCCCTCTCGATACTGCTCCACATTTGTCCTCACCTTTTGGAGAAAATTTCTTTGCACCTCTGCTTGCTTCTGGAGAAACTGTCACCGCCGATTTTCCTCGTTTAGACTTCATCGCAGTCATTCCACGGTTTGTCCTCTGGTTGGAGAAAGGATGTATCTCAGAGCCGCCAGCAAACTCCAGTCGAGTTGAAATTTCAGTCAGTCATAAACGGCCGTATTCACCTAATTAGGTGCGCTAAAGCAGAATCAGAACACACCGATGTCATCGGTCGGCAGCAAGTCGCAAGCAAGAAACAACAGTTCAAAAATCAAACTCCGAACCTCTAAGAAACTATTAATGACAAAAGATGTTCAAAGCTAAGACCTATTGGAATTCAGGGCAGATTTCCGCTGAATGCTGATAGGGGTGGTTCCCGGTATCTGCTAAAATAAAACACTTCGCCAAAGAATAATAAAATTGACATACGACATGCTTTTGGGAGAAAAGAGGTGTGGTGTTGATGAACTAAGTGTTCTTACTAAAACATTTTCGTCACCAGCTGAAAAAGGCGAATTCAAGAAAGAGGACCAACAGGTACCGTATGACTCCAACTGCGGTACAGCAATATTTGAAAGAAGATTTTTAAAATATAGCAAAATTCGATTATACTCAGATCTTTCAAAGCTGATTGTTTCTCAAACTATAATTTCAAATTTTCTTTTTGTCGATCTCGCAAGAAATGATTTAAATTCAATCAATTGTATTGACGACTTGGCAGTTTATGAAATAATTCTTACATTGAAAATCTTTAGCAACGTTCTAACAAATTCCAGAATGAAACGTTAAAACATTGGCTTAAAGATAACGGAATGTGGTTAAATAAAATAAAAACCGGTGGTGTGAAAACACTCAGTTAATTTATTCTCATTGCTATGCTAAGAATCTTATGTTGGAAGTGAAAGTTAAGATGCAAAGAGCATGCAGATGTAANGAAAGGTTTTATTGTCATCGTCATTATGATGAGTAAACAGCATCGAACGGCTACGCATGTGGCTCTCTATGCAACATTCGTTGGGCTGATTTGAGAGGACGGCCTATTTACAAACGGTGCGTGAGTCCAGAGAATAATGAAAACAATGAGGTTTTTGGATTCGAATAGGCGGGTCCGTATTATTTATCCGTTTCCTCATACACGTTTAGGAATTCATTCCATACCCCATAAAGCCCCCCTTGGCTACGCTTCTGTTGCCACCCTTAATGGCAGGGAAGACAAAAGTTATGAAAATAAGTAGAAAAGAAACAATTGTTAGGTAGTATTTCCATGGAAGGAAAAGCTGTTGAAATCTTTTCAGTATTTGGGAAGCTTATTAACTTGGATGGAAGCCGTACCGAGGAGATACGAAAGAGAATCTCCATGGGTAAGAAAGCTGATGAAGAGATGAAAGGACTGTAATGTATTATATACCTATATTTAGAGAATGTTTATGTTTGCGTGCAACTCGAGAACCCAAAGTTTTAAATTTTAAAGATTGTTAAATGCCTTTTTTCGCTGATAAGAGATTACTTTATATTTTTCCAGATTCTGACTCTGAATAGTCAAGTAAAGATTCTTATTCTATATAGTAATGAAATATATCTTTAGATTTCGGAATATATCTTAGATTTCGAAATCGCGAGAAGTTGGATTAATTAAACGAAAACTTTAAGATTTTGCAGCAAAGCATAAACAACCCGTCGCGTGGACGAACAAAGAAGTTTTCGAATAAGAGCTCTTGAATTTTCCATTGAGATTACATGGAGTATTTGGGGCTATTCAAAAGTAATGGTAAAAATTGGATAGTGTCTTAGGAGAGACAATTTTGATTTTAATATTTGATGTTACTTTGAAAAATCACTGGATCAAACTTACGAGTGATCCTTAATCAGTCCGATTGCATGCAATGTCATGGCTACTGTAATCAGGGCCGGCTAAGAGGGGTTTCCGTTTATGCCTAGCATCCGGTGCCTTAGGTTTCTTAAAGTAACCTTGTTATTTTCAAGAAAGTAAATCTTACTGCAGCAGGAAATTTTGTTAATTCAAATATCACGCTCTATTATTTAACAATTATTAGTCGCAGAGAAAGGGGCCCAATGGAAATTTGCACCATTCGTACATGACTGTTATATCCTGTATTCAATTATTAACTTACTGTACAATTCTTTGTAGCGATTAAGAAGTTGAGGAGATGGGATGTTTATTAGTACAGGGAATGGGAAAACTTTCGGGGAACTTTGGGAAATGCGTATCGGAAATGAGGATGATAAAGAAACTTTTACTGCGTATTTAGCGCTAGTGTTACAGTGACGATTTAAACATGTATTATTTTCCAATCTTTATTTGGTCAGTTTCTGAATCTATGTGCTGCTGTAGCCTTACTAAATGGCTCTAGCGGCCAAACACCACAATTAAAATTTCTGTTGGTACCATGTGACTTGCAAGGAGGAAGGAAAACTGTGATGGGGTAAATGTTTTGGAGTGAGGCGAGGGGCTAGTAATTGAATAACCACTGTGGAATTTCAGTGTGCCGGAAACGAACCGAGACACCATTGGAATGAATTAATGTTTACTTTGGTCTGCGACTGAGACCGTTGAGAAAGGTTATTCTGCTTCAACTACACGAGCAACCTTATACTGTGTAAAGATATGACCGTGAGCATTAATGCCGATATTTTCGCGCTGTGCGCCAATTTCAGGTTGATGTACGTAAATGACGGTTTATGACGTCCTACGACGTCTTCCCAATCTCATTCACGAACACTCCAGTCCTTCTAATCCACATTCTTCTTTATTCCTTCTATACAGGTTTTCCTCGGTCGACCTCTTCATTTTCGTCTACCTGTCAAGTATGTACCATTCCGACATTTGTTGAGGGAATCTCTCATTTCCCACTCGTTGTAGTGCATGCCTGTACAACATTAACTGCTGTGATTTTATGTCATCTTCTATGAAGTTATTTACTTTCATAATCTCTTTAACTCCTTCGTTCCTTACCCTTTCATGTTTTGATATTCCTGCTGGCCTTCTCCAAAAGTCTATTTTAGTGGATTGCCTTTAGATTTTCGATATTTCTTTTATTGGCCATACCTCACCTCCTTAAGTAACTGCTTTTTATGACAGTATTTTACATTGTATGTTTGTTTTCCTTAGAGATAGACTGGTCCCACAGTAAACTGCTCATTAGGATAATGGCTTGTCTTCGTTAGGTGCACATTTATTTTATGGCTACAACCATTTTTTCACTTTCTGTAATTTGCATTCCAAGTTGCTCATACTCTTCACAGTGCCCAACTGTCCAGTTTCTAAAACAAGATCTTTTTCCTCCTATAC
The DNA here is from genome assembly GCA_000376725.2 of Ladona fulva. NCBI lineage: Eukaryota > Metazoa > Arthropoda > Insecta > Odonata > Libellulidae > Ladona > Ladona fulva. Next base: position 28,842 of record KZ309883.1, read on the forward strand.
TTTCTCTATGTTGATTGCAAGACCCCCTCTTGATATTGTACTATAACTTTTCTTGTCGTGTATTCCAGATCTTCATAGTCTTGAGCAAGAAGAATTTGGTCATCTGCTTAGCATAATGGGTTTATCATGCTCTCTTCTATCCTTTGGTATGGCATTTCTCTCTCTAACCTTTTAGCACTTGATCTAAATAGATTTTAAACAACGAGGGAGAAAGGCAGCAGCCCTGCTTTGGTCTCTTGTTACCATAAATCCGTAGGACATCTTATTTTAATTTAGGTTTGTCTATTTTTTTACAGAATCTTAATATCCTTTATTATGCTTACACTTATGTTGTTGTTTTTTTTTT
>KZ309884.1:13581-27060 GCA_000376725.2 Ladona fulva
AATGTTTAGTAATTTCAAAAATAGTGAGTCAGAAATGATAGCGCTTGCATTAGTGGAAGAAGATGTTAACTGGAGAAAAAACAACACGAGTCGGAAAAGAAAGTGGATTCACAGCGCTTGGATGAAAAGGTCGACCGAAGGGGAGTTTTGCTTGCTAATGCCTCATCTAATCGAAGACGAGACGAAATTTTACGAATATTTTAGAATGACAAGATGCACATTCCACCGACTTTTGTTGAAACTGCAAGAAAAACTGAAAAAGGAAGATACCTTTTGGAGGCCTTCAATAACACCAAAAGAACGTTTGGCTGTGTGTTTGAGGTAAGTGTGGGTTCTAAGGATTAACTCTAGAATTACTTTATTTTTGATTTTTTTATTTTTAAAATGTATAGGAATAATAATAATTTTCCCAATATAAAATTATGAAAAATGTACTTAGTAAAAGTTTTAAAAGCCCTAAATATTATACACAGAATAATATAGACAGTATAAACATTCTGAAGGATTAAAAAATATTGAGTTAGCAATTTCAAAGACTTTCCAAATTAAAATATATGGGTCCGTTGGGATGTCTTGTTTCATCAGCAGGTGATGCATCTGGCGCTGGGGATGATGGAGATGAACAAGCCATTATGTCAGTCAAAGGGCCATTAGCGTTCATTTGGAATTTTGGAATTGGAATTTGGAATTTCCTTTTGCTTCATTTAAAAGGTGAGGATTTAGAAATTTTAGCGTAGATGCGATTCCACCCAAAAAAGCATCTACTGGATCTTGTCGACGTGTTGCTTTCTTTTCTGCTTCTTGTTGTTGTTGTTGATTAGTTTTAGGTGCTTCGACATCAAAGGTCATTTCGCACCGATGTTCATACATTTTATGTCACCATTTGTGTTAATGATGCTATGTTATTGGTTTATATACATANGATTTCACGAGTGAATCCCATTTGTTCTGGGATGATGATATTTTTGGAAGTTATGTGGTTCAGAATTCTGTCGTATAAGACTTTTTCAAAAATTTTTGAGAGAGAGGATAAGAGTGTTATTGGTCTGTAGTTGCTGATGAGTGTGGGGTCTTTTTGGGGTTTGGGGATAAGGATGACAGTGCCGAGTTTCCAAGAGGAGGGGAAGTAATGAATTTTGAAACATGAATTAAATAAATCCAGAGTGAGATGTAAGAAGTCAGGTAGTTTGGAAAGAAGTTTAAGGATTTTATTGGAAAAAGGATCAGGTCCTGGTGCTTTATGTATGTTGAATTTGGCAATGATGTCTAAGATTTCTGAGGTGGTAGTGGTGAGGGGAGGATCAGAGGGTTGAAATTGGAGAAGAAAATTGTAGGAGGTAATGATAGGTGCATCTGATTCTTAGGTTTGAAAGTTGTTACTCATGATGGAAGATAAATAGCTAACCGCAAAGTTAGCTTTGGAGGTTGGGTCGAAATTTAGTTGATTATTTATAAGAAGAGGTTGGTTGCGAGGAATGGATGCTGTGAGAGATTTGGAAATTTTCCATAATGAATTGTTTTCAAATGAGAGGGTACTGGTGAAAGAGTTCCATTTGGAGGTGAGAAAGGTTTTTAGAAGTTTTTTGATATGATTGTTTATGTTGACAAGGGCTAGTTTGTCTTCAGGCAGTTTGTAGGTTGAGTATTGTCTCCTGAGGCGATTTCTGCATGAAATTAATCTTTGAATATTGGGGGGAAGAGGGACATAATTAGAAGGTTTTGGTGGATGAGTTGTGGTTGATTCCAGTTTTGATGAAGAGATGAGGTCGTTAAGAAGGGTAATTTGGAAGTCAATTTTTTCAGGAGTGATTGGTTCTTCAATTATGGGATAGTAGGCTATATATTTTTTAATTATATTGAAGAATTTGTTCCAGTCTATTGAGGTTGCAGGAGGATTGTTATGATTTGAAGGTTGACCAGAGATAATGCAAGTTATAGGAAAATGATCAGAACTGAGAGTTTCATGAACGATGGGGTGTGTTAATTTAGAAAAGTTGTTGCATATGGCAAAGTCAAGGAGATCTGAAGATTTGCCATTATTAAAAGTGGCAGCGAATGGAGAAAGGATGTTTAAGTGACATGTTTGCAGGAAGTTGAAAAGTGTTTGACCATTTGTATTTAATTTGCTGGAGCCCCAGGTGTAGTGCTTGCTATTCCAGTCTCCAATAAAAATAGCAGGTTTTGGGTAGGAGGAAATAAAGGAAAGATCTTTTGAAGAGAGGCGGTTGTTTTTAACGTAGACAGAATACAGATGAGTGGGTGTGTTGTCAATGATTATTTCGATACCAATAAGATCAATGCTTGAGAGGTTGGGTATAGGAAGAGTGAGGAATTGAAGAGATTTATGAATAAGTATAGCTAAACCGTTGGAACAGGAGCCGGTGTCAAGGCGAGCAATGTGATATTCAGGAGTGAATAATTTTTGAAGAGGGTTGAGACGGGTTTCTTGTAAGAAAGCTAATTGAATATTGAGATTATTACAGAGGTTAATGAATTCATGAATTTTAGGTTTTAGACTGCGAGCATTCCAAGAAATTATGTTAATTGAGGAAGCCATTGATGAGAGTGAATGCCTCAGTGAAGAAGGTGAAAATTTTATCTTTAAGGGTAGGTGCGTTGAAAACTTTTTGCAAAGAGGTGATGATATTTTGGAAGAGTTGTGGAAAGTTAAAAGAGGAGGAGAAAGGTTGAGGAGTAGGAGTAGTTGATTGAGCAGAGTTGGTCTGATTAGAAGCCGGAGGAGAGTTGTTGTTGCGGACAGCAGATGCATAAGTTGAACTGGTAAGATTAGGAAATACTTGTTCAGAGGAGAAGTCAGATATTGGTTGCGTGTTTGCCAGAAGACGATTATCCTTAGTTTTGGTGACGATGTTGCGTTTCAACTCCTTGAATTTTGGGCAACCTTTGTAGGTAGAAGAGTGGTTGCCACTGCAATGAATGCAGCAAAGTTGGACATCAGAAGAAGCAGAGCAATTTTTTAGAATGTGGGGACCACCACAAACAGAGCATTTGGGAGTGACGTGGCAAAAATTGCGGGTATGGCCAAATTCTAGACAGTTAAAACATTGGGTGGGTTCCAAATTTTTTGTAAAAGTTCTAATTTCGACAGCCACGTCAGCAAGTTCTGAAAGAGATCTGAATTTATCTAAGTCATTTACAGGGGAAAGAGTAATTTTAAAAACCGGGATTTGTCGTCGGGAACCATGCGCTTTTCCCTCTGCTAATTCTGAAGGAGTGGGTTTGGTGGTAAACATAGGGATTAGTGATACAACATCAAAACCGAGAGAAGCAAGTTCGTCCTTAACATCATTAAGATTGACATTCACAGGTAAATGCTTAATAATAAAATCAGAATTACGATTATTTGGTAACTGATAGGTAAAAAATTGTACACCCTCTTTTTTGAGAAAGTCAAAAGCAATACGGTAATCTGTAATAGATGTGCATTTAATTAGAATGATATCAGAACTGACCAGGTTGCACACAGGCGGATATTGAGTTAAGCTCTTCAATTGTCTAATCACTTTCTGCCAGTCTGAGAACAGTTTCATCTTGAGGGAAGGAATTTTAGGAGAGGAAGGATTGGAGGTAGAAGAGGAAGATGGTTGAGGAGGTGCTGCATCCCTGGAAGAGTCAGTGGAGAGGGGGGCAAAGGAATTAGAGGTAGGAATTGGAGCAGGTTGAGGAGGTTGACGTGGAAAAAACTTGCGCTTCGTAGCCACAGATTGAAATTCAGATTCGTTAGGGCGTTTAGAATGAGGAGAGGAAGTAAGGATAGGATTAGCACTTGTGTTACTCACCTCAGGATCAGATGGAAGCAGTGTTGTGAAAGGGGTGATGGTAGCCTTCAATACATCCGGTGGGAGGTTGTCCTTCACACGTTTAAGCAGCTCGAAGGCGTCTCTGGCCTTGAAGATGATGTGAGAGAGAGCAAAATCTTCGTCAGCATCTGGTGGTGGTGAAGATGCAGCGGTGTCGTCTACTTCCATGGTGAAATTGGGGCAATCCCCTAAGGGATGCACCCAGAAAACACTTCACAATACAAGAAATGCACTAGCTTGATTCTGATTGGCCGGTGCAGACGGCCCTTTGTAGGGCCAAAAAAGTCGTCGTCGCCTAAATTCCGAATAATCGGTAGAGCAGCGGTGGTAGAGCTGGAGCAGAAGGGATCGAGATGATGCCAAGCTCGATCTCCTGGCCGGTGAAGGTCCTCGCAAAAGGTCTCAANTGGAACATTCAGGAGTGTCACCCTGTACCCTAGGTCTTTTACTTCCTTTCTGGGTATGGCTCTCCCCACTGCCTGATGTCCCTCGAAGTTTCCCTTGGGTCTCATCTTTGGCAGTGGGTGGACCTTTCCCTTCTTTGCGGATCCTCTCCTTCCTCCGCCTTCTCCGTTCTGCCCCTCTGGCCCTCACCTTGGTCATGAGTTTCTCCATCCTGCGAGAAACACTCCCAAGGGAGGCACCTGACGCTCCAAAGTCGGAGTCACCAATTCCTGGTGCCTCCTTGACTGTCGACTCCGAGGAGTCTGATAAGTCCCCCTTCCCAGGTGAATTGATCCTCCCCGGAGTCTCTTGCGAGCCTCCAAGGAGTAGTCTTTCCTCCAGGGAAGATGTTGGACTGAGACAGTCCGTATTGAGGGGGCACTTTTCAGCGCCCTCCAAAGTTGGAGTAAGAGGGCCCTTTTGCAGAGCCCTCCAAGGTTTTTAAATTTTTGGTATCCATATTGGTCCCACAAGTAGCTAGGGAAATAAGAGGTCCACCCATGCAGAGCCCCGCATGCATGGGTAAGGCTAAAATAAAACTGGAGGTCGCCCGGTATCCGGAGTTTCCCCTGCTAGCGACTTCTAACCCTCCGCCCCGCAGATGCGGTCACCTTGGTGCAAGGGGCCACCCTAGTGAAGGGAGCATTTTATCGACCAGCCAGGTCTAGATCCGTCATGTTAAGCGAAACCAGGGGCACCTCGTGGAGGATGTGGCTCTGCACCACGCATGACGGTCTTGACAGGCATCAGGCAGCAAAATGCTGCCCAACGACCCCGTCCTAGGATCACATATCTTTCGCCCCCAGGTCATGTGATAACATTTAGATGGATTAATCTGAAGATGCCATTCTTGTAGCCATTGTTCAAGTTTAAGATTGAAGAGATTGATACGAGAGACTGCTAACTCAGGGGAAGGAGATTGGGATGCGATAGCTAGGTCATCTGCACAAAGAAAGCATTGAATATAAGGGTCTGAAGGCAAGTCGTTTATGAATAGGTTGAATAAGATGGGACTAATGATACTACCCTGGGGTACTCCAGCTGAGATCGGATGTGGATGAGATATATAATGGCCAAATTTAACTTGTATATGTCTGTTGCAGAGAAAGTTTTGGATGATTTTACAGAGGGGGGGAGGGAAAGAATTTTGAAGTAATTTGTAAATTAATCCCTGATGCCAGGTTTTGTCAAAGGCTTTATTAATGTCATAAAAGACTACCTGAGTAGTGTGGCGTTTAGTGAAATAGCCTTGGATGGTGATGAATTCCAGAAGACAGAGGACCTGATGAGTGGTGGGGATTTCACGAGTGAATCCCATTTGTTCTGGGATGATGATATTTTTGGAAGTTATGTGGTTCAGAATTCTGTCGTATAAGATTTTTTCAAAAATTTTAGAAAGAGAGGATAAGAGTGTTATTGGTCGGTAGTTGTTGATGAGTAAAGGGTTCTTTTTGGGGTTTGGGGATAAGGATGACAGTGCCTAGTTTCCAAGGAATCCAAGTGTGACCGAACTGTTGGCAATTATGGCATTGTACGGGTGTTGTAGTTTTTCTGTATGTCGCCACTTGGATATTTAGAAGCCCTTATGTATTTTTGTTGATGAAATCTTTCGTGTTGTCGGCTGCGTTTAACGTAATTTTGAAAACTGGACAGGGTCGTTTGTTAAGTAGAAAATTTCCTTTAACTATGTCCTCTTCTTTCGGTTTCGTGGTGTAGAACTGCTCGACTGCGTGTACGGAGTATCCCTCTTCTTTGATGATGCACTTTTGTGTTTCTGTGTTAGTGTTTGTTGGCACTCCGCGTATTACGTATTCTGATTTGCGTTGTTCCGGTGGTTGATGTGTGTAAAATTCCAATTTTGACTGTTTGAGAAGGTGAAGTGTTGATGTGTTGTCTTTGTTTGTCGTAGTTTTAATTAAATGATGTCACTCCCTATCATGTGACACGCTGGCAGATATGTACATGTTTTTTTAATGTTACTAGCGATGCTTAGCCAATCTTGCAGTATTTTTATTTTAATCGATGGTATATTTCTTTTTTTGAGTTGTAGTCGTGGGTTCCTCAATTAGTGTGTTACTGATTGGATCGAATCTGTTGTGTGTGGTGAGTGGTGTTGGTGAAACTGACAGTTGTGTGTTAACATGTTTTCTTTTTGATTGCACTAGCAATTCATTCGTCGAGGAATTGCAGAAGTTCCGGAAGTTTATTTTTTAGGCCCTGGCAGTTCCATGAGAGGAGTTGTGTTTTATGATCCATGAATCTTCATGATCTCTGTTAATATAAACATTTTTTCTCTTGTATGGATTTTAGATTCTTCACGATGTTAATGATGTTGATGGTCCAGGTGATGATGTCTTCAGAGTCCGGGGTAGTTGGTGGGTTGGGGTTGGTTGGGGTTGGTTGGAGTTGATTGCTGTGACTGGATGGGTTTTGGCGATGAGAGGATCTGGCTATAGGAGTTGGATGGGAGTGACGGGAATTGGGATTGATGAATTGGAGAGGTGGTTGGTCTGGCTTGATTTTGAAGTGACTGCTTAGCGGTTGTGAAAGCAACGCATCCTCTATAGCTGGCCGGGTGGTTCTCATGGCAGTTGAAGCTTCTGGGCTGATCTTCCTTCTGTTTCTTACATTCTGAGGTTGGATGAGGGCCTCCACATTTCACGCAGTTGTATGCCATCCTACAGAAATTTTTGGTGTGCCCAATACGTTGACATCGCATACACTGCACAGGTTCCTTTGGCTTGATATAGTAATTGATTGTTATCCTTAGGTGGAATAGACTACTGATATTTTTGATAATGCCTGGGTCGCTTAGATGTTCTGTGGTGACTCTAAAGATGGGACAAGGGCGTTTTTCCCCTGTGTTTTTGCCAGCCAGTTGGTCTTCGGGTGATGGTCGGTTGGTGTAGATTTGTGAAACACTTATGACAGGAACATTTTCTGCTTTTAGGGCTTCCTTGATGGTTTCAGTGTCGGTGTTACTGGGTAGGCTTCTGATGACGAAGTCCATGTTTCTCATCTCCGGGACTTGATATGTGAAATATTCGCATTGAATGGATTTTAGGTGGCGGAGGCATTTTACGTAGTCATCTAAGGTTTGATTTTTTATTAAAATGACTGATGGACCAGCAAGTTGACAAACAGGTGGGAGTGAGGTGCATTTGATGATACCATTTAAGATGGTTGGCCATGTCTTATTATAGGTGACCTNGCTGTGAGAGATTTGGAGATTTTCCATAATGGTTGTTTTCAAAGGAAAGGGTACTGGTGAAAGAGTTCCATTTGGAGGCAAGAAAGGTTTTTAGAAGTTTTTTGATATTTTTATTTATGTTGACAAGAGCTAATTTGTCTTCAGGCAGTTTGTAGGTTGAGTATTGTCGCCTGAGGCGATTTCTGCAAGAAATTAGTCTTTGAATATTGGGGGGAAGAGGGACGTGATTAGAAGGTTTTGGTGGATGAGTTGTGGTTGATTCCAGTTTTGATGAAGAGATGAGATCCTTAAGAAGGGTAATTTGGAAGTCAATTTTTTCAGGAGTGATTGGTTCTTCAATTTTGGGATAGTTGGCTATACATTTTTTAATTATATTAAAGAATTTTTTCCAGTCTATTGTTGTTGGAAGAGGATTATTATGATTTGAAGGTTGACCAGATATAATACAAGTGACAGGAAAATGATCAGAGCTGAGAGTTTCATGAACGATGGGGTGTGTTAATTTAGGAAAGTTGTTGCATATGGCAAAGTCAAGGAGATCTGAAGATTTGCCATTATTGAAAGTGGCAGCGAATGGTGAAAGGATGTTTAAGTGGTTTAAGTAAAAAATTGTACACTCTCTTTTTTGAGAAAGTCGAAAGCAATACGGTAATCTGGAATACATGTGCATTTAATTAGAATAATATCGGAACTGATTACACACAGGCAGATATTGAGTTAAGTTCTTCAATTGTCTGATCACTTTCTGCCAATCTGAAAACAACTTCATCTTGAGGGAAGAAATTTTAGGAGGGGAAGGATTGGAGGTAGAAGAGGAAGATGGTTGAGGAGGTGCTGCATCCCTGGAAGAGTCGGTGGAGAGGGGGACAAAGGAATTAGAGGTAGGAATTGGAGCAGGTTGAGGAGGTTGACGTGGAAAAAACTTGCGCTTCGTAGCCACAGATTGAAATTCAGATTCGTTAGGGCGTTTAGAATGAGGAGAGGAAGTAAGGATAGGATTAGCACTTGTGTTACTCACCTCAGGATCAGATGGAAGCAGTGTTGTGAAAGGGGTGATGGTAGCCTTCAATACATCCGGTGGGAGGTTGTCCTTCACACGTTTAAGCAGCTCGAAGGCGTCTCTGGCCTTGAAGATGATGTGAGAGAGAGCAAAATCTTCGTCAGCATCTGGTGGTGGTGAAGATGCAGCGGTGTCGTCTACTTCCATGGTGAAATTGGGGCAATCCCCTAAGGGATGCACCCAGAAAACACTTGGCAATACAAGAAATGCACTAGCTTGATTCTGATTGGCCGGTGCAGACGGCCCTTTGTAGGGCCAAAAAAGTCGTCGTCGCCTAAATTCCGATTAATCGGTAGAGCAGCGGTGGTAGAGCTGGAGCAGAAGGGATCGAGATGATGCCAAGCTCGATCTCCTGGCCGGTGAAGGTCCTCGCAAAAGGTCTCAAAAGTCCAGGAGCGATCGATGTCGCATGAAATTTCCCGTCCGGTATATATACTATCGGGAGACAACCACTCCCCCCTCCTCCCACGTCTGTGATTGGTGGAAAATAATTATATTAAAATATTCGGTACTTCCGACCTTTTCGGTTTTGTCTGAATTCTTAGGCAGTCCGAGTGTTCTTTTCGTGAACTATTTGGAGTGATCAGTGCTCATTGAAGAGGAGTTCATGGTGACACCCAGGAGTAACCAAATTACTACCGGAGCTGTTTCTACGAGAACCTCGAAGTAGTGAGTACAACATTTCAATTGTTCCATCAATCGGCCCCTCTCGGGGCCAAGCAGTAGTTGAAGTGAACAAAGTAATAGTAAAAGTGAATAGTGGCGTCTCAAAGAATTTAGGAAAAGGTGGCGGTGTTATAACAACCATTTCCAACCGACGGAAACAGTGCAAATCCACTCCGACCCCTAAGGAAGGAGATAAATGTTTAAAATCTACATCGGTTTTGCCAGATCGCGACATTGCAAGTCTCAATATTAGCTCTGAGGACCGGGCGGAAAATAATAACTATCACGCTCGGGCACTCGGAGGCCCTAGCGATAAAGTAATTAACAGCATCGGCAGGCGGGATTTCGAAATGTCGGCAGCCGCAGGCGAGGTCAACGAACCCAGCGGGAAAACCGTAGAAAGTGACGGGAAATCCGCGGAAAAAATTGAAAATCGCGATCCGCGCATTCACAGGTATCGATCGGTTTTGAGGACTGAAGCGTCGGTAGTTCCAGATGAGGTCAATGAACCCAGCAGAAGAACCGTAGAAAGTGACGGGAAACCCGCGGAAACAGTTGAAAATCGAAATCCGCGTATCCACCGTTATCGATCGGTTAGCATGGGAAACAAGCCATCCGATGACGCATTTCAGTTTCTACAAGATATGTTAGCGTCTGTAAAAAAAGCAAGAAATAGTCCGAAAACTATTCTACCGAAAAAGCCTTCAGCCGAAGCCGTCGCAAGCAAAGCAGATATAGCCACCGTCTCGAGAAAATCACCAATCGTGATAGATTTAAATGCTAAAGCAAAGATGAAACATTTAGACTTTCTTAAGAATAATGATGACCCGTCACCAAAAGAGCAACGCATAAATCGTCAAAGAAAGGAAAATAAGAAGGAGCAGCTATCGCGACAGGGGAATGTGAAAGAAATCAAACAGAAAAAAATAAATGATAAAATTACTCAGATTTTCGGTAACAACGAAAAGACAGAAGACGAAATAAGCTTAAATTCAAATGATTCCTTGAATTTAGCCACTAATATTAGAAATGTACCAACAAACAGAGAGCAATCAACGAAAGAGCATAACATAATAACTAATAGCGGAAAAGAGAAACAGACTAAGGAAAAGGAATCAGAATTCAGAAATAAAACTACTAATAGCGAGATAACTCAAACCCCATTAAATTCAGGATACGAAAACCCAGGTCCATCGAAACGTCCTANGAATCGGAATGGAAATACAAGATGATGAACTGGATCAAGCAATTAACCAGTTTTGGTGTAGAAGTTTTGAATAAGGGCTTATCTAAGCAAGAATTTATAAATCAAGTTATAAATCTCACTAATGGATTGCTCGAGGATTGAAGGATTTAAGTTGTTAGAATGGAATGCAAATGGATTAAAGCACAGAATTAAGGAATTTACAGACACCTTATACAGAAACCAAATTGATGTAGCACTTGTTTGCGAAACTCATTTGGCACCAGAGATAAATATTGAAGTCCCAGGATATCACATAGTAAGGAAGGACAAAATAAATGAAACAGGGAACAGAAAGATTGGTGGAGTAGCTGTCCTGGTCGCCAAGAGATACCAAGTTAGATCACTCAATCTACCAAAATTAAAAAGGCTGCAGGTAGCTGGTATAGAAATACTTCACAAAGAGAAGAGAGTGAAATTCGTGGCAGCTTATAATTCACCCAGTAGCGGATTACTTAGAAAAGATTATATGGACATGGCAAGATTATTTACAAATACATGTACAATAATCGGAGGCGATCTAAATGCGAAGCATGTTGAGTGGGGCTGTAATAAAACAAACAAATCAGGAAAGGAACTCCATAAATGGGTTGCAGACCTGAAACATCAAATCCATGCGCCCAAAAGTGTCACACACATAATCTCAGGAAATAAAGAGAGAAGTGATATATTAGATCTGTTCATTACAAGTTTTGAGACTACGGAAATGACTATTGATGTTTTAAATAAACTGGACTCGGACCATCTTCCTATAATTGCGTATTTTAATTTTAATTATCATGACATGCTTACCGGCGGAGCATTGATACCTAACTGGGACCGTTTTTCTCAAAATTTGGAAAGACAGACAACAAACTTTTATTCAAATGAAATAAATAATGTGGAGGACATAGATCGAGCTGTCGAAAACCTGGACAAAGCGGTATGGCTGGCATATTATAGCAGCTCTAAGAAAAAGAAAACCATGAAGCCCGATTACGTTCAACTTCCAGAAGACATTTTAATAAAGATCAGGACGCGCAATAGGGCAAGAAAACTCATGCAAAAAACAGGGAAGGATATATATCGCTGGAAATACCTAAATCTAAAGACCGAAGTCAGAAAGCTGATCATTAATTGTAAGAACAATAAAGTTGAACGCCTTGTCCAAGATATAAACATTGAAGATGACAGGGAAAATAGAAACATATGGAAGCTGGTAAACAAAATAAAGGGTAAGAAAAATCACAAAAGCGCTCCGCTGGATTTAGGGGGCGGAAAGAAGGCTACCTATGACGAGGATAAATGCCTGGCTTTTGCAGATCATTTACAGAAAACTTTCAGTATTTCTGAAGTAAACCCCGTAAGGATAGACCACCGACCAGAAAATAACTTCCTGAAAGGTATTGAGGAGGAGGCAGGAATAGAAAAGAGATCTATAGGAACTACTCCAATATCAGAACCTAAGGAGGTCTCGATTAAAGAACTGGAAATCATAATTAAGGACCTAAAAAACAATAAGGCACCTGGTCATGATGGTGTAACAGCAAAAATGATCAAGAACTTTCCAGAATTAGCAAGGTACTATATAGTTAAAATCTTCAATGGGTGCTTAACATGGGGATACTTTCCAGACCGTTGGAAGATGGCAAAAATAATAATGATCCCAAAGCCAGGCAAAGACCCGAAAATAATAAAAAATCATAGACCTGTCAGCCTTCTACCAATTATAGCAAAATGCTTGGAAAGAATTATTTTGAACAGAATAAACGAAGTAATCACGGAAAAGGATATAATTCCAGATTTTCAAGCGGGATTCCGAAAAGGGCTTTCCACAGTGCACCAAATCGCGAGACTAGCAGAGGAGATTACCGATGCTTTTAATAAAAGACAAACTGCGGTCGCCTGCTTCTTAGATTTTCAATCAGCATTCGACAAAGTTTGGATCGACGGATTAATCTTAAAAATCGTGAAGACTGGATTCCCTATGTATCTAACAAAGATTTTAATATCCTTCTTGACAAATCGACGGTTTTTCGTGCAGACAAACATCGCAGCATCTGACATCAGAGACATAAGAGCAGGCGTACCGCAGGGAGCAATTTTATCTCCAACACTTTTTAATATCTATACCAGCGACATACCGATCCATCGAGATACAAGTTTATTTTTATATGCTGATGACACTACCATTTTGGCAAAGAGTAAGGACCCAAATATAGCTGACGTAATTATACAAGAACATTTGGACAAGCTCACGACTTGGTGCCAGACGTGGAAATTGAAAGTAAATCCAGAAAAATGCTCGAGAATGGTTTTTCGCCGGCATTTTAAACATAAAGATTTTACTGAACTGACATGGGAAAACAAATTCATCCCAAAGGTGAAAGAACAAACATTTTTAGGAGTGACTCTTGACGAAAAATTAACATGGAAAGCCCATATTTTAAAATCTATTGACAAAGCAAAAGCTGCCCTATGCAGCCTAAATATTTTATTCTTTAACAACAAAATTACAACGAGAGTGAAGCTGCTGCTATTTAAAGCCACCATTAGACCCATATTAACATATGCCAGCCCCGCTTGGAACTATGCCTGCAAAACTAATCTTAATCATTTGACACGTCTTGACATCAGAATGGTAAAGAAAATACTAAATATTCCAAAACTGACAAGCAAAATGGAAGTTTATGAAGCACATAAATTGAAACCGCTCGACGAAGTCCTCAAGATAGCAATGGAAAATTTTAATAATAAGTTAAAGTATGCTCCCGCGAATATATTCAGAAACATGTGGGAAACCAGTGCTGAAGATCTTCCAGGAATTTATAAAAGACCAAGGGCAGCTCTTAAGAGAACATGAATAAAGAAGGAATGAATAGAAATGTGTCGGCCCTTTTATGAGCCTTTTTTGTGAAACGACTTCTACAAGAAAAGTAAAACAATGAGCACCCATCAACTCCATCATCAAGAGCAAATTGAGTCCAAGATGAACCACTCATCTAGATGGCAACGAAGGGGGTTAACTCAAACTCAGGGGAAGTAAACAATAAAT
>KZ309885.1:0-16111 GCA_000376725.2 Ladona fulva
TGATTGGGAGGCCGATATCCTTTGAATGACTTCCAAATGATTCTCATTGCTGCAGTGTCTTAATTTTTAATGTTTAAAGGTCTGGCGTGGCCCATTTCAGACGCCAGACGATAGAAAATATTATTCGTAAGAAATATACAACGCTCTTCTTAAGTCACTGAAAGAAGTTGGGAAGAAATATGAAGGGGAGTGAAAGTTGGTTGCTCAGAATCGAAAATTCATTATATAGACATATATAGATATGTAGACGACAAATAATCCGAATTCCGAAAGGGGTTGACAAATAATAGTATATGTACTGGATGATAAATCATGTTTCTTTGGGGTGACAACAAACGTCAGAAAATATAATGTTCACCTACATTTACAAAAGTATTCTGTAAAGTATCTTTCGGTGCGTGGCAGGGGGTGCATGCACCATGAGTATTCCCTTCAGACGATTACTTTCGCGCAAATTCCACTTTCCACTTTCTTTTCACAAAGCTCTCGAATACTAAAGCCATTAGCGTTAGGATGGCTCCCTATAGGCTCGCAAGTGAGTCAGAAACCGACCTTCTCAAGGCACGGATCTACGAGCTTGAGAGTATGCTCCGGGAAATTCGCTCGTGGATCTTCGAGAATGGGACCGCACCGGGGGGTTGTAGGGGGAGGCCCAACTCCCCGGCAGTGCGTCCAGCGACGATGACTCGGCCAACGCTGGGTGGACTGTTGAGGAGAAGGCGCAGCCCACTGCTTCCCCTTCGGTGTCGGCCCCATTTTTGGAGCCCGAGTGGAGGGTGGCTACGAGGAGCGGAGGAGCATCACGGGCTGGTAAGGGCAATGGGGAGGTGACGCCGAACCCAATCCCTACTCGCAATAGGTACTCTGCACTCCAAAGTGCTGATGAAACCTGTTCGGGATACCAAGCCTGTGCCTCCACCCTCCAAAGTGGTCGCGCCCGAGGGAAGTCGGGGGGGGAAGGGAATTATATTAATAGGAAGCTCGAACGTCAAGCGGGTATCGGCCCCTTTGCGGAGAAGGGCGGAACGGGAGGGTGGTGACATGAGGGTCACATCTTGGTGTGTCCCCTCAGGGCAAGTGGCCCAAGTCACGGGTGCGGTCCGGGCGGCGGTCGCGGGCACGAGTTGCTCTAGCCTGCGGGTGGTGGCCCATGTCGGTGTCAATGACGCCTGTTCTCGTTCGGCTGAGGAGATTTTGAGTTCTTTTAAGGACTTGAACTCCGAAGTCGCGCGGGTTCGGGAGTCGTCTGGCATCGGGATGAAGCTGTCCATTTGCAGCGTTGTCCCGCGGATCGACTGCGGCCCTCGCGTTTGGTGGAAAATAGAGTCCCTGAACGCGAGGCTGTGGGAGTTCTGCAGGGACATGGGAGCCGACTTCGTGGACCTACGGCCGACGCTCAGGTCGTGCTATGTTCCTCTGGACCGCTCTGGGGTCCATTACACTGCCTCAACGTCGAGACGGGTGGCTCGTAGGATTTTTGAGCATTGCAGGTATTTTTTAGGAAAGTGAGTAGGTCAGATAGTGGGTTATGGGGAACGAAACGAGCGAAATGTTCGTCCAAACGAATAACAGTGACAGCGCCAACGAGCGACTTAAAAGATAAACGAATTCTCCCGATAAACCCGCTTACACCTATACCTGTCTGCGAAAACAAAATATCAATTGCGATCGTTAACTGTAGGAGTATCAAAAATAAAGTATCAGATTTAGAGCATCTCATTCGTAGCCACAATACCGACATTGTCATAGGAACAGAAAGCTGGTTGCACGAGGATATAAACGATAATGAAATATTTCCGAGAGATTTCACTATTTACCGTCGAGATCGTAAGGAAAAGACCGGGGGAGGAGTTTTTATAGCAGTTAAATCGTCTCTCCAGAGCAAAGCACAGAATTCGAGCAATAATGACATAGAAAGTGTCTGGTGCACCATCAGCCAATCTAATAAACCTAATATCAATGTATGTGCATTTTACCGTCCACCTAACTCCTCTCGGCAAGTATTACGCAGCCTTAGCGATGAGATAAACTCCTACACCCGCAAGAATAATCAAAGCGTAACGATTATAGGAGGCGATTTTAACCTTCCAGATATCGACTGGGAAAATTACAGCGTTAAAAGAAGTGCCCGAGATGCCGATTCGTGTAAAAAATTACTAAATATGCTTCAAAAAAATTCATTAAACCAAGCGGTAAAATCACCAACAAGGGGAGAAAATATTCTTGATCTCTTATTGATTAACTCTCCTGAGCGAGTAAAGAACATTTCGATCGACGATGGACTTGGCGACCACAAGGGCGTATACGTAGACATCGATATACAACTAAATAAGCATAAAAAGCCTAAACGAAAAATCCACCTCTACTCCAAAGCAAATTTCGAGAGCTTTGCCGAGAATTTACTGACCAATCTTAATTCATTTAAGTCGCACGTCACTAATCTGTCCTCCGAAGAAACCTGGAAAAAGTTTATAGAAATTATGCATAGTTACATAGACCTTTATATTCCTTCGAAATTCTCAAAAAATGATTGCGAACCTAGGTGGTATGATAAAGAGGTTAGAAACGCACTTCGGAAACAGAGAGCACTTCACGGAAAAGTAAAAGCCCTTAAGGGTACAGACCAGTCTGATTTCTGCTCAAAAACAACGTTATTATTAGAGAAGCATAAGAATGCGAAATCCGATACTAAGCGTGCTATGCGAAACGCCCTACGTAATTTTAAGCAGAAAATTCTAGGTGATAGCTTAGAGGAGGACCCTAAAGCCTTCTGGTCGTACGTTAGGGAGACACAGGGAAAATTACAAACCGTTTGCTCATTAAGGGATAACGATGGCAATATTACTAGTGATCCGAAGAAGAAAGCGAACATCCTTAACGACTTTTACCAAAGCGTATTTGCAGCCGATAATAGCTCAGACAGCCTTCCGGTAACAAACACAAACGCGTTGATGTCAAGTATTTGTTTTACTGAAGAGGGAATCGCTAAACTCTTGCGTACAATTAAGCCAAATAAATCCCCAGGCCCTGAAGGTATTCCGGCTAGAGTATTGAAAGAACTAGCGGATAGCGTCGCTCCATACCTCCAAATCGTGTTCTCCAAATCAATTAATGAAGCCAGCGTCCCAATGGATTGGAAATTAGCGAATGTTACGCCCGTTTACAAAAAAGGATTAAAGGACGACCCAGGTAATTATAGGCCCATCTCGTTAACTTCACTGACAGGCAAAGTAATGGAGCACATCGTTGTTAGCTCACTAATGAAGTTTTTAGATAGCGCTAGTTATTTCAATAAGAACCAACACGGCTTTAGAAAGTCCCGGTCATGCGAAACGCAACTTGCGCTATTCGTCCACGATATTTTAAAATCTGCCGAGAGTAGTAAGCAAGTGGATGCTGTTTTCCTCGATTTTAAGAATGCTTTCGATAGAGTTCCTCACAACAGATTAATTTACAAATTAAAATTGGCTGGAATTAATAAGGAAGTAATTGACTGGGTCAAAGATTTTCTCTGCGATAGGGAACAACAAGTAGTACTCGATGGTGTTACTTCAAACAGAGTCAAAGTTACCTCAGGCGTACCCCAGGGCAGCGTGATTGGGCCCCTTCTTTTCTTGATATACATAAACGACTTGAGCCACGAAATCGATAGTAAAGTGAGGATATTCGCGGACGATACAGTTATATATAGGAAAATATCAAGCGTGGAAGACCAGGAATCCCTAGCAAACGACTTAGTTCGTATTCAACGGTGGTGCGAAAAATGGCAACTCGACCTAAACACAAGCAAATGCTCCGTAGTAAATTTTTTCGAAAGAAAACAGTTGCGGCAGAATAAATCGTACAGTATTAGCGGAACAGTAATTAAAGTAGTGGACTCGGTAAAATATCTCGGAATCACTCTTACGAATAACATGAACTGGAGCACGCACATCCGTAACATTTGTGCTAAAGCAACTAGAAAACTCGGTTTCATTAGGCGTATTGTCGGTAAATGTGACGAAAAAGCTAGAGAACGATGTTATTTTGCGTTGGTTAGGCCTCATCTTGAATATGCATCAAGTATATGGGATCCGGCAGACGATACATGCATCCGTGAACTCGAGAAAGTGCAACGGAAAGCGATACGTTTTGTTAAGAAGTGCTACGATAAAAAAGCAAGCGTTACCAAAATGCTGTCAGATGCAGGTTGGGAATCCTTAAAAGATAGGAGACTAGAAGCTAGATTGCGATTGCTTGATAAATTTAGGGAAAGTACATTTGCGGAAGATATAGTAGATATTATGAGACCCCCCTGCTACCTTGGACGATCCGACAATGAGCGCAAAATAAGAGAAATAGATGCTAGGACGAGTCGTTTTAAGAATTCATTCTTTCCGCGAACTATACATGATAATAATAGGCTAAAAAAATAGTCCGAACGCCCGGTGTTTTCACCCCCTGCCACACGCCGTAAGGCGGCTTGCAGGGTATTTATGTAGATGTAGATGTATCCGCGGAAGAAATGAATTCCTGCAATAACTTGTTCTAGCATCTATTTCTCTGATTTTTCTCTCAGAATTAGAACGGTCTGTGTAACACGAGAACGCTTAATACCGGATATACCTTTTAAAAAAGCACATTCTCTGAACTTATCAAGTAAAATAAGTCTGTTTAAATCTTCCATCTTCTACTGATTCCCATCCTGCGTCCTGAAGCATTTGAGTACCGCTCACTGATTTGCCTGTAACATTTTCTTATCGCCTCATTTGCTGTTCCATTTCTAAATCTCGAATAAAACACTTTTTGACAGGGTCCCATACACTACATTGTTGCTAGATTCACCATAGCATAAAAAGGTAAGTTGGGAATCAGAGTTGAAGGGAATCAACTAGAGCAATTTAGTTCCTGTATTTGAGAAGCGAATTTTAATTTTGCGAACAGATGAAGTTAAAAGAAGAATAGCAATACCGAGGGTATAATAATAATATAATAATAACGAGGGAATGAGGCAAAGGGAACAAGCCCTCGAAAAGGAAATCAGGGAAAAATGGCTAAAATCCTTGGAATATTTTGCTGCGTGGAAGTGTAAAGGTGAGGGCGTAGTAAAGCTTAAGCCTTCGAGATATGGTTGAGATTGAAACAGTTATTAACGTTGAAAGAAAATCAAACGTGGAAGTGCTGGAATCCGTGGGATGTGTTTTGATTGAATATGTAGGCGGAGCAAATGGGTGTGTTAAATATTAAGAGGAGAGAGATTGCTGCAGAAAGTAATTGAAGTTTGAATGCATGAGAAAAGACAAAGGCAAAAGATGATTTAGTATCAAGATGCGAAGGTATGGGCGTTATTTAAGTACTGTTACTCGTAAAAAACTAGTGGAGTGAATGAAAATGTAGTCGGCTCAATTGAATATTGATTGAATCACTCTTACAAAGAACTTACGCTGGAGCACACATATTAGAAAAATCTGCGGGAAAGCAACTAAAAACTAGGTTTTACAAAGTTCTATAATCGCGTTGTAGGTAGATGGAATGAAAACGTTAGAAAGCGATATCAATTTACCTTGATCAGGCCCCATCTGGAATATGCGGCGAGTATATGGGACCCAGCGGATGAAACGTATATTCGCGAACTCGAGAAAGTGCAGCGCAGGCCGATACGATTTGTTAAAAAGGGCTGCGATAGAAAAGCAGGCAATACGAAATGCTCTCAGAGGCTGGTTGGGAATCATTGAAAGAAAGGAGATTATGCTGTGATTGCTTGATATATTCAGAGAGAGTATATTTGGGGAAGACGTAATCGGTATTGTGCGACCCCTTTCTGCTACTTCGGCCGATCCGACAACAAATAAGAGAAATAGAGGACAAGTCGTTTTAGGAACTCATTCTTTCCGCGAACGATACGCGACAACAATGAGCTGAAGAAGTAAATCGAATTCTTGGTGTTATCATCCCCTGCCACACACCGAAAGGAGGCTTGCAGGGTATTTATGTGGATTTATGCGTGGATGAATGTTAGGGTACATAAACCTATTGAAAGATAGAAGACGATAGACGATCATAATTGAGATCAATTACAGTACAATAAACCTGAGAGATATAACGGAAGAGTCAAAAGCAGAGAATTCAGTTCGTATTTTATGGAAACTCATTGCATCCGCCACTTCCTCTATCGATCGATGCTTGACTTCCTTCCAAATGGCCTTCCTCTTCCAAATCACGTGGAATGGAGTGGAAGTCCATTTTGAGTGACGGAATTCATTCATCTTCACGTCCTCATTAGATGGAAATTTGGAGAAATTTTGTTTGCATCTTTTTGTATATCCTCGGAGCAGCTACGGTAGCCGCTAAGGCCTTCCAAGAACCCTGAAAAATTGTATAACATAAAGTAAGGAACAAATGTTGATACCCATTAGCTTATATTGGCCTTTAAAGTGAAAATGCACCATTTTTAGGGAAAATATCTGAAATTAATCAGTTCATTTTTAAGTCAAAAGACAGCTGTATTGTAATATTGAAATGTTTTAGCAGAAAATATACCCAAGGACGAGAAGATATTTTTACTGTAAACATGTATTTGTTTTTCTAGAAAATACATAAACTGTAATATTTAGAATATACTTAGACGATCGAAGTTCTGTAATAACAAATACGTTGTATCGTAGTAATTAGCATCGAATATTTCACTGTACTGTTATAATTGGAATAATATAATACAGTCGTAGCAGTCTGCTACGACTGCCATATGTATTACATTCTGTCTAAAGGACTCAAACATGGCCTCGAAGAATCCGTAATTGGAAATATATATGACAGGCAAGCGAGCAATAGATGTATTATGGGAAGTGGAAAGAAGTAGTTCAAGGGCGAGATTCTGATCAATCGAGAAATTTGAAGAAAGAGAGTTCGACTGAGATCAAATGCCTTTAGGTTTCATTTCAAGACATGTAAATAGACAAGTTTATGAATTTGAGATACATGCCGCAGGTCATAATTTCTCAAATAATTGAGTCGTAGGATATATTTACGGTTTTATACAAATTTGAGCTAATAACTAACGACATTACCTAATGAATATTAATCTCATTTACATTTTATGTTATTTCAGATATTTTTGTGTTAAATGAACATCCATTTGATGCGAAATAAAAGCCATGAAAAGCGAAACGATTCTCAAAAATAAGGAATAGCCGGATTTTTGGCTCATATAAATAGAATTCCAAACACAATAAACAAATCACAAGGAAGAATGGACTTAAGGAATGACGGGACTGGGAAGGTCCCGGTCCCGTCAGACTTTTTTCAAGTCCATTCTTCGTTGGGATTTTTCCTGGGTGCGCACCATCTTGCGCGAAGTCACCCTTACCCGTTTCCCTGTGAAAATAAACAAAGTTAAATTTTCAGAAAAGGAATTGGAAAGTTAAGCTGAGACTAGGAAAACAGTAGCGTTATTCACTTTTTGTAGTCGATCGATGTTTTTCTTACTTTCTTCGGTCACAGACAGGTAGTAAATAGATTTAAAATTAGCAATTGCATAATGTAAACATTCTTCTACATTATTGTCATTTTTATAGATTTTACATCTTTGCCTGTAAATTTGATACGACGAAACGGTTACTGAAATGGCTGACATACTCCATCTTATTTACAATTATAACCAATCAAATGACATTTTGTCTCATTTCTGAATTGACATTTTCTTATCCACTCCGATCGTTCCTGGATTTACTGTATAATTTGCAGTTGATTGTACATCTACAAATATACCCTGCAAGCCGCCTTTAGGCTTATAGCAGGGGGTGCATGCACCATGACTCTACTTCACTAATCGATTAATTTTGCGTATCCTTTGCGTATTGCTTCCTTTGTGGGAATGAGTTTTTGAAATGACTACTTCTAGCATCTATTTTTCTGATTCTTCTCTCAGTTTCAGAACGGCCTATGTAAGAAGGAGAACGCATAATATCGGCTACTTCTTCTAAGAGCGTACTTTCTCTGAACTTGTTAAGTAAATTAAAAAATAGTTTAAATATTTTATCTTCTAGAGATTCCTGTCCCAAAACATCTGAGTAACGCTCTCTGATTCGTCGTAACAATTTTTTACAAAATTGCATTTCGCCGAACCTTTTCTAATTCTACGAAAACGAATTCGAGGTTAGCTGCTTTTAGGCATCTTTGAGAACTGGTGATAATTTAATACTTGTTTTGGCGATTTCGTGTGCAGGATCTTCCTCCGCTCCCTCGAAAACTTTCTCCTTCGACCCCGCTCGCTCGTGACTCTTTTCATCCTACTCATTCTTCCTCTTCTGAAAGGCGGAATGGAATGAGTTTCCTCAGCGAAAACAGGACTTGAATAATTCAACTGTTTATGCCTCACTCGCAAAGTGCGATCTCAGCATTCTTGGAGGAACTGCAGCAGAGAGTGAAAATAAAGGAACGCAAAAAGAAAGAGGCGAATGGCAGAGTAAAAGAATGAAACTCTATTCTTCTACCTTTATTCTATTCTTCGGCTCTACTTTGAAATGATAGAAAATTTTAATCTTAGAAATAATTAACATGTTGTAAGCTACGAGTCTAGCAATAGATTTGGGCTAATATCTTTTTATTGTTCCGCGTTACTTTTGCGAATATTTTGGTCTCTTTATCAATACTTGTTGGCAACGTGCAGGATCATCGACACTCCCAATGCAATTGTCTTTGACGTTTTAAAAAATACGATTGATTGGAGAACATATGCGATCGTTTTAACGCTTATTTTTGCAGTAATTATCAAATAGCTTTAAGGACTGGTTAAACAGAGACAAGCTAAAAGAATGTCAATGATTTTGCTTCTAAAACGACCAAAAGTCGATCCCATGAAACCTATTTGGTCGATATTAATGTTTTAAGCTTGGTTCAGTGGACCTGGTCTATTATTTCTGCATTATCTTTAAAATCTATACAAAAAAAACAAAATATTTAGCTCTGGGGAAAAATCTCAACAAGTGAAGGGGAAAAGAGAAACAAATATAGGTCGCTTCGTGTTAGGATGGAAGTAAAATACTTGCGAAAACACAGGGGTTAAGGCAGACTTGTAAACACAGTTAATTTTACTTAATCTAAATATAAATATTTGAAAATATAACATCGTTAGTAAAGTAAATCGTTGTTGCAGTTTTAACACTATCATTTGCCTGAGGAGTGTCTTTGTAATATGATCCAATATTACCTATTCTTACGTCTCTTACAGCATTAATAATGTAAATAATTAAATAGATGTAACTATAATTTATAGAAGAGTTGGCAGCCAGTGGGGTCTCATAACACAAATGAAGGCACTATAAATTTTACATTTCGATATAAAAATGGTCATAACATACATAATATGAAACAATTTATCGTTTGTCGGCACTTCCGTAATTAAAAGGCGCTGTGACGCCGAAGAAAACTTACGCCACAATTTGCGCCATAATTTTGTAAGAATGATGAAAATCATAATATTTAGAAATAAAAGGTGAATTGATTAAACAGACAGTAGAACTTAAAACATTAAAAGAATAAGATATCGGATAATTAAGTGCAATTGAATTCTGCTCAGCATACCATAATGAATGAAGGAATAAAAACGCGCTGTTTGCGAAATGGAGAATGACGTGTATATTAAGGAAACTTTTTACTATACTCAGATTATTTGAAATGCATCTTACGTTGGACTGTATTAGGAAGAGGGAATGGTATACCTAACGGTAATGAAAGGGGGTGTGGGGTATACGAGATCAAAAAGCACTGGGCGAACGATCATCTTCCTTATAAAACAAAGAATCGTTAGCATGATGATAAGGAGTATTTCTCAATTAGGTGCTGTCTTGAAACCCAAGGGATAGTTATAGATTAGCAAGTCTCAACCAATTGCCGGTGAAATATATACGTACTAATCTATACCTATCCCTCGGGTTTCAAGACCACCTGATTGGGAAATACTGCACAGGGTATTTTAGCTAAGGTATTCATATTCTCCCTGCCATAAACAAGTGGCATTTGCTTATTTTAAGCCAATTTGAAAAATTGAAAATATCTCGCATAACTTCAAACCTTCTTCTAACGATATGTGCTAAAATTTAAGGGGGTGACAGATCAAATTCGGCTGTAATCTATGAAATAAGATTCCTCTGTTTTCGTAGGGCATGGTGCGGCCTCTACATAGCCGCGAAAGTAGGGGAAGGGACTTGGAGGGTAAGTTCTTTTCGAGACTGCTGAATAACTGAGAACGGTATCTTCCCTGCGTTTCTTATTTTGCGTCGTGGGGCATTGGGACTATTCTCATTGACCTTTCGTCTTTGACACTGCGAAGAAAGGAGTCGATATCAATAAATTGCTGCATTTGGGAAGACCACGAATGCATCAAATAGATGTAGCAGGAGCATAGATATGGCAGGGGGTGTATTAGCAAATTAAGTTATCTACCATTAATTTTATCTCCTTGAAACACAAGGGATTTATTTAGATGTGTAAGAGGCCACAAATGGCAGTTGCGTATGGCAGGGGGTGTATGAATACCTTACCTGAAAGACCCAATACGGTATTTCCCAATAAGGTGTTGTATTGAAACACAAGGGATAGTTTTAGATTTGTATGTCGTCGCAAACTGCCGGAGCAGTATGGCAGGCGGTATATTTATTCCTTATCCTTAATTAATCTGTCATATATGATATTTTGCGACAGTTTGTAAACAGTTCCGAAAAATTGTCGCTGAACTGTCTGTAAACATTATTCCGCGTCCAGATCTCACTCAGTGTGTCATTTTTGTGTTTAAGTGTTAATGTGTTAATAATAAAGTGAGTTAAAGGAGATAAAATTAGTGTTAATAATAAAGTGAGTTTAAGTGATAATGTCCAGTGAAGTCATAGCAGGACTTTGCGCAGCCATTTTATATTTTTTACTTATTGGCTACTTACTTTGGAATGAAGAAAAGAAAAGAAGACGCTGGTGGATGCGTAAAGCAGTCATGGAAGGTACCAGTTATCGGGACAAGCTGTTGTCAGAACTAAAACTAGAAGACGGAGCAGGATTTAGAAATTTTACAAGAATGTCGCCAAGTGATTTCGACGCCCTTTTGCTGATGATTGGAGGGAAAATATCATGGAAAATGCAACGTTAAAGCAATCAATTCCGCCGTCCATTAGGTTTGCTGTTCGATTACTAGCTAGCGGAGATTCCTATACAAGTTTGATGTACACATTTAGAATATCAAAGCAATCGATATCAGAAATTGTTCCAGAAGTATGCCAGGCTATCATTGCATCATTGAAACAATATGTTGAGGTAAGTAAAATTAAGAAATGTTTTGTTTGAATATATAATAAGATTGAATTACAAATAACTTTCCAAATTCTTGATAACATTCTTGTATAGGCGACATGTCATTGAGATGCGCTTCTTTTGAATTTTTGGCACCAGTAGGAGTCGGTGGATCTGACATCCACTGATGAGAACTGGTTGATGAAGCACTTGATGATTGTCTTGATGAACTGCAACTGTGCGATGTAGATGCAGCAAAAAAATGATTATATTGTGAATTAAGTTCATTTTGTCTGTGTATTGCTTGGCTATACCTGCCTATTTTTACGTTAAATAAAATATTGTATATATGATTCTCTGCGATAGCAATCTCAAGATCCGACCTACCACAGCTTCATAATTTATTTCCAATGAGTTCCCCATAAACAGGGAAGATATCTCGTTGTGAAACACGTTCTGTGAGTGTTTTCAAACATTTAAACGCTTCCTTCACTGCTTCATTTTTCACTCATTTCTTAGCCGGTAATCTTGGAGTTCGAAAATCACTGCTTTCAGTGTTGATAACATTCTTCTCCCCATTCTCGTCATGTTCATCATCATTCTGACTATCACCTTCAAACAAAACCTGAAAATAATGTAATGTTAAGCCACTGATTCCTCTCGTATTATAGAAATTCTAGAGCATAATAGAATTAAATCAAAATTTTAATGAAATACATTCATTTGTAGATGCAAAAAACGAGCGATCAGTGGAAAAAGATTGCTCACAATTTTTTAACACATTGGAATTTTCCTCACTACACTGGCATCATTGATGGAAAACATACAAATTATAGCACCTGAACGTAGCGGAAGCTTATATTTCAACTATGAGGGAACACACAGCATTGTGTTGATGGCTGTTGCAGATGCAAATTACAATGTCATATATGCAGACGTTGGTCACCAGGGTCGCATTTCCGATGGTGGTGTTTTTCAACACACATCACAGTATGTTCAGTTCAGTTTCGCTTTTACCGCAAGGAGGTGGCAACGACTGCTGGCGAGGATCTGGTCAGCTATATAGACTCATTCTCTTGTTTTGTTCTGTGTTACGGCGACGGACATACGGCAGTACGCCATTCATAATCTTACAGTACACTGTGTAACTTTTTTATGGAAATAAATATTCAACTGAACACTGCATAAAAAAATACAACAACGGCCGTTGCAGTTTCCCGATGCTGAAGCTCTACCATCAAGAGAAAAGCTTGTTCCTTTCGTTTTTGTGGCGGATAATGCATTTGCATTGTCTGAAAATATTCTCAGGACGCAAACCTTCGTTCAGTTCAGGAGTTCTTCGCCGGAACGTGTATTTAACTACAGACTAAGCCGAGCAAGGAGAATAATTGAAAACGTTTTTGGCATAACTAAATTTAGGATATTTCTTGTAACTTTGACGTGCATTTATTTGCACAACTATTTGAGAAGAAATGCTGAATCGAAGAGTTTTTACTCTCCCCCTGGTACATTTGATTCCGAGGATTCCGACAATAACCTTATCTCTCGATCATGGAGAAAAGAAGTTAAAGACCCAAATGTGTTTACAGAATATACCTAGGAAGGCAGTGAGTGAAGTACAGCAAATTCGTGACGAGTTTCGCGAATATTTCATGTCGGTTCAGTTTCGTGGCAATATTCTTATTCATAATACGGTTATGTATTTACTCTGAAAAATTCTAAGCATTCTACAACAAATTAGAGTTAATTTTTTTAACTCACCTCTTCTTCATCACTGTTGTCAGTACTCATACCTCCTTTTGGCTCACTCCCTTGCTAAAGAAATAAAAGCGGTCCGTAACCATACAAGTTGCACTTTTTCGGTGAACTGTCACATTTCTGGGAATCCTGAATTTTTTTGTATTCCCATCGAAACTGCGACTTAAGAATTGCATTTTCTTTTCGATCTCTGCAGCGCATTCTAAGTGAACTCAACGTAATCTAAGCTGTTACTGCAAATGATTTTCGTATTTCTTCCACAGTATCCTTCTTCTTATTTCCATTTTTATAATCGGGACTTCCCACAAACAAGTTGCAGAATATAAACATTCAATTAGGTTTAAATGTTTTCATGGCTCCACATTATAAATTCGGGATAGATTTTATGAGCGTAGCTTCCTTCCTACAGCCTCTGGATGTCAGAGTCATGTTCGTCGATACATCCAGACTTGTTGAGACTTGCACGAAGTTGCGGATGTTTCCCATTTCAGCGGGAAACAAGAAACACGACAACTTTTGTTGCGCAACATCAATGAAACAGTTCCACAACAAGACAGAAACAAACTTGAGCTGTTGCGAAACATCTGGGAACATGATTTACGTATTCAACTCACCTGCTCGACAACATTCTCAACAAGGCGCATGCGTATTGATGAGCAAATGTAGTCTGCTAGGCGAGCTTACGAACGTTATGATTTCCATTACATCGTAATATCATCAATAGAAGATAGCGTCAGCTTAAATATTCTTGCATAGTTATCAATAAATATTTATTGAAGCTATTTAGTGTAGAATTAGTAGATGGATCACTTCCAATAATATAATACAATGATTAAGTCACTGCATTACGGTTGTATACATCGAATAAATCCATGTTTTATGCATAAATGCAAGCTTAATGTAAGATAGATAAACTAAGGCATTGTACATCTCCTGCAACACTCCGCCTTCCATACACCGAGTGCCATACATAAACTACATTACGAACTAAGGACACTCAGAGTAAAAACCTCTAGATATACTATAGAAGTGTTTGCGCTCTATCGATGACGTGAATTTCAACGTTCTATCTTACCTAGAAATACCCTAAATCATTTCTTGAAGCTTTTGCAGTAAGTATTTACCTAGCATCTAACCTGGGGCCATTAGGTAAAAAGCTCTTGCGGGTAACGGAAGATTAAATCATTTTCTTACGATTCCGTAAATTTTCTCGTTCTATCTTTATGCTAACTACGCTAAACGAATTTTTGCAAATGCGCTCAATGCATTCTTATGGGAAAATGGCCGATGCCTAGAATGGATGCCTGCTTCATTCCATAGTGTCCAAACCCGGGACTTTACGGCAAAAAAATCGGCGGCTCCGTGAGGCACTTCCTTCCGCCTCATCTTTAGTATCCTATATGTATATATATAAATATACGAGTAAAAGTTGCTTGCATACTGCAAGCTTAATGTAAGATAATTAGCTAAGGCATTGTACACCTCCTGCAACACCCCACCTGCTATAAACGGATGACATCCACCAACTACAATACCCTAAACGAATAATTCAAATTACGTCCATACGATTTGTCCTAGCATCGAACCTGGGTCCATTTAGAAAAATATCCTTACGGCATACGATAGAGATTCATATCTTCTATCGATGTTGCGAATTTCAACCTTCTACCTAACCGGGAAATACCATAATAAATTTTTGAACATTCTGTCATACTAACGGTCCTAGCATCGAACCTGGGCTCACACTGCAAAAATCTTTATTGCCTACGATAGACATTTATGTATTCTAACAACACCGTGAATTACAACTTTCTATCTTAACGCCAAATACCCTAAATGAATTGGTGAACTTAGGTCATATAAATTGTCCTAGCATCGAACTAAGGACTCCTAGGGTAAAAACCGTTAGGTATTCTATATATGTGTATATTCTCTATCGATGACGTGAATTTCAAAGTTCTAGCTTACCAAGAAATACCCTAAATGATTTCTTGAAACTTTTGCACTAAGAATTTACGTAGCATCTCACCTGGGTCTATTAGGACAAATATTCTTACAGCGTACGATAGAAATCCCTAGATTCAATAGATGTAGCAAATTTCAACCTTCTACATGCCCGGGAAATACCGTTACGAATTTTTTAATATTCGGTCAATCGAATGGTCCTGGGATCGAACCTGGGCTTTTATGGCAAAAAGCCTTAGACATACGATAGACAATTATCTATTCTCGATAGATAGATAGAAATAATTAGAATAATTATCTCATTGACCTGAGAGTCAAAGAGAGTGGACGTGTTTTCCTGAGCTCCCGAGAGGACCCCCAGGGTGACTGACTGGTGACCGGAGGTTGAGCCTTCATTACCCGGTGTTTTGCAGTTTCCGCGGTTGAGATAGCTGAGCTGTAGTTCCGAAGGAGTAGTGTTGAGTAGAAATAAGGCTTTCTTTCCTTATTTTTTTTTCTTCTTATGAAAGTCAATTGCTTTTCCCCCCTTTCGTTAAATTCGGTCTGTTTAAGTGTTTTTTCTTCTTTTTTATTCTCTTGTTAAACGCCTTATTTCCGTTGCTCTCGCCCAAACCTTAGTTTTTTTAATTACTTTTTGAGGGAGTGTTTATTTCGAGTTAGTTTCTAATATTTAGTCGTCACTCTTTACTTTTCTCCCGTTTTTTAGTTTAGCTCTCAGGTCTAGTGACGCACGTTTTAGCCTATTTTTGAGTGTAGAAGCCGTTGGCTGTTTTTTTTTATCTTTTTAAAATCTATTTGGTGTTTTATTGTATTTACTAGTGTTCAGTTAGGAGTTTTTGAGAGTAGGATGGCTTCCCCAAGGACTCCCGTTTCTTCAACACTGAGAACCGCTGGCTATGAGGCACTTGTGTCTCAAGTCGCGGAACTTAGGAGAGAAGTTGCGGACCTCCGCTCTCAACTCGATGGGTTACGGCTGGCTTCGGCTCGCGCAGGACCCTCCGTTATGAGCCCTAAAGCTTGTCGCACCCCTGGGGTGCCTCGGCCTTGCCCGAGTACGGAAGTAGGCAAGCCTATCGGCTCCGCTGCGGAGGGTACCACGCAGGTCGTTGCCTGTCCGTCCCGGAGGGCTGAC
>KZ309886.1:9952-26441 GCA_000376725.2 Ladona fulva
CTCCTGTTTCCTGCTTGAGACCAACTTCTTTCGCTCCATTCTGACGTTAATCTTCATTCTGCATCTAACTATCCTATGGTCACTGCCGGTGTTGAAGTTGTTTAGTACCTCACAATTAGTAACTGGGTAGAGTTTGTTAACCAATATGTAGTCTATTTCGTTTTTTACTCTATTAGGACCTCTCCAAGTACACTTCCTTGTAGGATTCTTCTTGAAATATGTGTTTGTTATGTACATATTGGTGCACTCTGCAAACTCTACCAGGCGGTGACCTCGTTCATTTCTCTGTCCTAGTCAATGTTTTCCTGTGAATATATATATCAAAGCAGTTTTGAGGGTAGGGTAAGGAGGGGGGAAGGGTTATGAAAAGTGCACTCGTTAGTGCACACACCTTCTTTAATTCTCATTATGGCTTTCCACGAAGTCCGGCCTAATACTATAGAATTAACTCTTTTCCTTATTTCATTCCTTTTAATTTCCATCACTCTTCAACCTAATTTGCTATATCTTTACTTTAATATGGCTTCTTGGTGAATGTAAGGCGATGCTTACGTAAATTCGGAAAGATGTGACCTAATATTTCCTACGTTCGCCGGTTTTGCCTTCGGTGGCTGAACGTGGTGTCCATTGGACCGAATTGTGCAGTCGCCTTAAATGGACACGCCCTTCTGGCCACAGCGAGGCACTTCTCACACAGCGGTGTTTCAATTTTGCGATCGCCTGTTTTGCATTTTACGGATTAATTCTCGATGAATAGAGTGGCGCAAGCAAAATTTCGCCCCAATTAGGGAAGATGGCAGTCGAGGCTATCTTGCCTGAACCTGAGCGACTTTCCCCGTGGGATTCCCGAGATTTTCCGATTAATTCCAGACTAAGAGTTTCAAACTTTTTTCGTATCAAACGATGACATAATTTATTTTAGGTCGAAGAACTCGATATCGAGAGAGAAAATATAATATTTTGTAATATTCCAATAGTACTATTAACATTTATTTGCTACTCGATATCATGTAATGCCGCCAAATATGGACAGAGGAGATAAATTAAGAATGCTTATGCAGGCGAAGAAGTATTTAATTGCTTCAAGAAAGACATCTTGCTTAAATAGAAGAATGGGACTTTTTCATAGACAATATGTTGATATTAAGTATTTAAAGTAAGTATTTTAAGTAAGTTAAATTGTCTTACTTTTCTGACCGCAATTTAATAGCTGAAATAAAACAGATTAAAACTAACATATATAACAATACTTGCTGATATGGAGAAATTGAAAGAGAAAAGCTAAATCTAAGCTACCACGACAGAGACGGAAATAGAGGACAGAGCACTCGCCCGGAAAGTGGGGGACCAGAGTTCGACTCCCGGCTGCGGCAGACTTTTTCTCTTTCAATTTCTCCATCTAAATTCAAAGCATCTGAACCACGCGTTTCTCGTCGCTTTGATACTTGCAGAGTTGATAAGACGATATTCGTCATCAAGTGGCAGGCGAACAAAATTTCCTATACACCCCTACGCATGATAATATAAAATAAACCTAAAGGAGATATTGATAAGCCGATTAATTGTCGAGTAAGCAATGCCAACGACGGAAAGGAATTTTCAGATAGTAATAAAAGAATACACGAAATATGTTAAATCTAAAATCATACATGAAATTGCTGGATTTGCTATTGATTACATAATTTTCGAGTAAACAACGCGATGGAGTAAATACGATGCAAAGAAACTTCCTCAACGTCAAATTCAATTTATCCACGAATATGCGCGTCTTTCATTAATAAAAAAGTGTTATACCAGAAATGGATCTTAGATTAATGTTTCTGAGGCTGAATGCTTTTCTTGACGGTCAAATGTAGAAGAAAACTAATATATCTATTATTTTTCATTGGAAAGAAAATATTCTTTGCCTTCCATAGCAACTTACATCATCATGTATTTCTTCATGTTTTATCCATTATTTATTCATGTTTTGGATCCCTTATGTATAATGGTAAGAATAAATGACCGTCCCCTCGCTTCCGTTTTTCTTTACTTTTCTTCGGATAAGAAATATGAATAAATGCCATGAATTATCGCTTGAATTACTTAGTTATCCCTCATTTTAATTTTGCTTCAAACGACCTTTTTACTTTTACAAAGCAATGTTTAGATGAATAATTAAAATAAAAGGAACTCTCTCAGATATCCTCCATCCTATGATATCAGAATTATCCCTGTAATAAACTAGACATTCCTCTTTCTCCGCCGTCCATTCCATTGCTGTTAATAACTCATTCCCTAATATGACTACGCAGTGCCTAAACGATTCCGCCTCAGCCCCGCATTAGCATGCCCTACAAATCCCATAGCACACATCAAAACTTTTCTAATTTTCTCTTCTAGACACTTTGCAGCGCATCATCATCTCTGCTTAAGCCATGCAGATTAGCAAGAGGGACGAGTAAAACGCTATCCATCTCCTTGAATAGCACAATTAATAAGGCTCTACGAGTGTCTTAAAAAATCCTCATTGATGATATTAATGCTCCGTTCCGCTCGCGTTTTTAATACGTTTTGCCTCTGAAACAGTATTCGACCGAATTTTACTTCCAAGCTCATGCTACAACGGCATCATATTAGAATTTTCGAGTATTATTTCGCATTTTAACCGACGCGACGCCTTTCTCATAAAACCATCCCTTCTGAAATAAAACGTGACCAAAGTACAATACGGGTCTATCAAACATCAGAGGTCTTACAGGTCTTTCAGTGTAATCAAGGGAAGGCGGAGATTACGGCTTACAGAAAAGAGGTATTTTTTCCTTCATTCCTCAACCATTCGCTAACCATCAGTATTATAACCGAGCGTTAGACAAAGAAAATATAATGCAAGGAATTCCTCTTCACATTTCTATCTTGCCGTTTCGGAATTCATCCTGGATGAGAGAGAGATGAAAGGAAAGCTGCGAGGGTGAAAAAATGTGCGCGGTACTCCTCTTCAATTGAGAGGAAATTTCTTTCGAAGTCAAGAGTCCCGTATCCTCTCAAGCACTTCCATGAGACAATTGGCTGAGCGCCAAAATTTCTAGCTAAGCTTTGAGCACAAGTATGGAAGGGTAATAAGAAAGGTATTTGATAGGAGAGTAAATGTTTCATCTCATCCTTCATACGCTGCAGGAAATTATTATTAACTGTTAACATAAATAACTGTTATTAACTGATATACATTTATTCATTTGTCAAGATAATAAAAAATCAAAAGTAATTACTTTTGATGGTTTTCCTAATTCTGATACTTTATCTATCGGCAGCCAATTACTTTATTCATTTACTATCAATACCAGAAAGTTTGTGATCATATCGATATATATCGATATGGATATCGACCACATCGTGATTTACAGTAGTTATTCCATTCCCCAGACTCGGGGTTGAAATTGGGGAAGGATTACTTAATAGTCATAGATTGTCGGTATCTCAGAAAAAATCAAATGCCTTCTTACAATTATGTTTTCTTTGCTATTGCATGGCTTAAGTTTATATTCTAAACTTTACTTGAGATATCGGAAGCGTTAAAATGGGGTGGTTGATCAAATTTACAAAAGAGCAGTTTCCTTCCATTCATAAATGAAGTGCAAATTCTAGTTGATAATGTGTTAAATACTCTTCAGAGAGGCAAATGTACAATGGAATTTATTCGGCGAAATTGGGAGATAAAAGTCTCAATCTCGCGGGCTACTGCTGTATATGTAAATGTCGAGAAATGCGATGATATTTCCATCGGTACACTCCTTGGATTTACCAAAATGTTTCCTTGCTCCACTCACTTGTTTCATTCTATAACTCGTTTAAGACAATTATAGTCAACTTGAGCGTCTCCGCGACCTTTTCGTCCGCCTTGCGCAAAATTAGCCGATGAATTTAAATATTTAAATATAACCAATTACTTCGTTATACGAAGTAATTGATTGTGAAGATAGGCTTTAAGCTTTGTCAAGCTCTTACTCAGTGATTCCAAGTAAATTTGTCAATAAATGTTATAAATAACTTCTGGCCGTACTTCGTGGAAAGCCATCTAGAGAATAAGGAAAGACTTCGTATTTTTCCACACAATAAAACTATTGTGTGGAAAAATAAAAAATCTTTCCTTATTCTCTTTGTCAATAAACGTTACGGGGGTTGGCCAAAAATTATGGCTTCGAATTTTGTTTTTCGAGCAAAAACCAATGCTAGCAATTTGAAACAGTAGCTTCGAATTAGTTGACGTTTTCAGCATGTATGTGCATAGTTTCAATTTTCTACTAAAGATAGCAGAGCTATAGGACACTTTTGAAGTGGACCGTGATATAACGCGATGAGTTCTGTGCGTAGAGAAAAGAACGGTAGGGAATATTCATAAAAAAATTGCGAAAAGCCTATGAAACATCTGCAGTCGATAGGAATACAGTTGGTCGCTGGGTATGGAGTGAATCAGAAGGCGGTTGAAAGTCAAAACTTGGTTCCATAACCAGAGTGAGGACTGGTACAAACATAGATACAGAGTGAATAGCTGGAGAAAGGCAATATAACGTAAAATACATTAAGTGGGAAAATAGATTGAGCAGATAAAACAATTCTTTCATATGTATAAATTAAATTTTTGTAGAATAAATAGTTTCTGAGAAATGTGGGGCATTGCTTTCTGACCGACCCTCGCATATTAGTCCCCTCGCAACCCTCGCGACTTAGTCGCTCCTAAGTGAGAATCAAAATGATTCGTCAACTATAGTGTTTTTCAGAGCAGAATTCACCTGCAGCGCCAATAACAGGGAAATGAAGACTTCGTGAAGGTGAGGATGTGGCAGCGCCGTGTCGACCACGTCACCTTTGGCACATTGAAAGCATCCTGAGATCCCACTCACAGAGCAACTTCGGTATTAGTTTGAGCGTCATATCTGAGACAAATTGATTTCCCTGCGAAGTTTTGAGGTGGGGGGCGATATCCACATTTCCCTCTCTGGATTCGAGGATGCTTCCTTGTTATTTTGAGCGGTGGC
The DNA here is from genome assembly GCA_000376725.2 of Ladona fulva. Classification (NCBI taxonomy): domain Eukaryota; kingdom Metazoa; phylum Arthropoda; class Insecta; order Odonata; family Libellulidae; genus Ladona; species Ladona fulva. The sequence goes on from KZ309886.1 coordinate 14,968, forward strand.
TCCAGTAAAGTGATGATGTTCACATTATATATTGCAGTATATTTTCAACAGTAAAATTTAAACCTCATAAACTACTGTATGGCGTCTTCATTTCCGTTTCACGGCGGCTCAGGAAAAGTTTAATGTGTACAATATTTTCCACTCCTTATCTCTTTGATATGCTGACATGCTTAGTTAAAGACACAGGTTTATGATATTTGTGTAGCTAAAAAATATACCACAAGAAACATAGAGTAGTTACTTCTGATTCAGTGAGCTGAAAACTTTATTGAAGTCGGTTATAGTCTTTAATTTAGGATATCCATACTGGTAATTGCGATAGGGATGTCCCTTGTAATAATAATAGCGGATCAAACTTGACACAAAACCGACAACATGATATTACAAAACAAACATACCTGAAATGTAAAATGCTCCGCTTCGTGTACTACAAAAAAACTTAAAGACGAGAAACAAATCATTCTGATATAATAAAAATAACGAAAATTATTGCAAATTCTATCCTTGACTAATCAAAGTGCTCATTTTACAAACGCGAAATATTATTAAATATTTCTTTTGCCAAGGAGCATTGTCATTTACAATACCACTGTGATGCGTTAACAATGTCATCACTTGTTACTTCCCAGTATCTCCTCACCTTTCCCACACTTCCTTCCAAAATTGCCACCATCTTGTTCTCTCTTCAATGATATAAACATCAGCTCACTCAACTTACTCAATATCTCTCCACTATTTCCTACACATACATTTCCTCTTTACGTCTTCCACCATTCTCTCTCTCTCTCTTTACATCGCTCTTCTTCATCTTTATACTCCCATCGCATTTCACGGCCTATCGTCAAAGTTCCCTTTTGCCTCTTTGGCCGCTGGCGCTTTGGAGGCTCACATGAAGGGAAAATGAATGAGACGTATGCAACCTCTACCCATTTCAAATAATCATGAAGTAAAAATACAAGAATACTTTTTAATCGGCGAACGATGGGCTATTGTAATAAAGAAAAGGAGTACGTGACGGTTTTAACAGTCTTTCCCACGCACTGAGAGCCAAACACGGAAATCAAATACGTTTACCTTTTAAACGTTTGATCTGGAAAACGTGAATACCCTCCGTCTGATTTATTAGATGATTTTAATGATAGCAAGAAAACCCATTGTGCGTAGCGTATATTCACGAAAAACGAGAAAGGAAATTATTAAAGTAAAGGGTTCTATTACAAAATATAATTCATCGTTTTGTTGTTCTTCATGTTCATCATGAAGGTTTTACAATTCGAACTTGGATAACACAGTATTTACATATTTTTATCCCACAAAATTGGAAATATTCGGAAAATAAAATATAAATTATATATGAGGAATATTACATTCCGCAGAGACGCCATTTGGATATCCGATGCAATGGAATAAATGTTAACAGTAGAAGAGACTTCAAGTGTAAGATCATATTACATATTATTGACATGATAAATTATCCAAAGAGAGCAAAAATAGCTGATACGACATAAGTAGATTTTGAAAATGATAAGTGACTGCAGAAAATTAACTAGATAGAGTGAAAGTATAGATTTGTTGTGCATACATTAAATTGTTTAATTTTAAGCTCTAGTAATTCCCCACGCAGCGGAAGTACGACTAATAATTAATTTGGAAATTATTAACGGTTTATGAGAAAGGGTGTTCGAAGGAAGACAATGTTATTCGACAGCAATGAAAGGGGTGACGCTCCTTTTCTAGCAGTTTGCGCGTTCCGCAGTTCCTCTGTTTTGCGCGTCACGATCCCTTCTGAGAGCCAACGCAGAGAGGAATGGGCGATGACGGCTCAAGTGTCGTCGGTGATCAGTCAGCAATAGCAAGCAGCATCGATTCATTCAATGTATTCCATGCTATATACAATGCTATATTTTTCCTAAGTAATTTGCGAATACAAAATAGACATCCGACGATTAGACACTCCTTTTCCAAACCCTTTCTCTACCATTCGACGACAGCTTTAACTCTAAAGTTAATTTCTACGAAAGGAAACGATTGCGTCAGAACAACCCGTCAAAAATAAGTGGAATGAATATAAATGTAGTCGAACCAGCTAAATATCTCGGAATCACCATTACAAATTACTTAAACTTGAGCACACATTCGATAAATCTGCGGTAAAGCAACAAAAAAGGTCGGTTTTATAAAACGCACTGTAGGTAGACGCGATGAAAAGATTAGATAGCGATGTTATTTCACTTTGGTCAGCCCTCGTATGGATTATACTACGAATATATGTGCGAATAAAACGAATGCTCGCGAAAAAGACGCAGGTTGGGAATCCTTGAAAGAAAGGACGATCGCTTGATACATTCAGAGAAAGTGCGTTTGTGGAAGACTTAATAGGCATTATGCGACCCCCTTCTGCTACTTGGGCCGAATCGGCAGAATATGACGAATAGATGCGAGGACAATTCGTTATAAGGACTCGTTCTTTCCACTAACGATACGCGATACTGACAAGCTAAACAGTTAGATCGGTAGTGGTTTACACCCACTGCCACGCGTGAAACGCTTCTCGGGGTTTTCATATAGATGAACCTAAGTAGAGTAATTCGGCACTTTATCGATTAAGAAACCTTGTGACTTCTTAAATAAATAACGTGATCCATTTTCTCAATCTCCATATGAATGAATAACGCGATTGCCGCTCTTTCTCATCTGTGTTTCACGTTCGGAGAAAGTAAAGAGTTATTTTCCCATTTCCCCTATGCAATTCTAGCGAACATGGAAATGGGGAAGGGGCGTGCCCTGGAGATCAATCATATTGGCAGCGTGTGGAAGGAGAAAGGGACGTATTGCCCATAATTACGGCCGCACGAACAAGGAGGGAGAATGTCCCCTTGTGCACTTGTGTGCACACCCAAAGGCCTACGTCATTGCGGCGCGCACACAACGCTTGTAATCGGGTTGACGGCGAATCTCAAAAGAAACGAAAGCGATTTGCCGCTGCGCAGAATTCGTCTTTTCTTTACTTTATATCTAAGGAATTGCTACTCACATTGCTCAGGTGCAGTTTTAAGATTCTATTCAACGTACTATTCGCATCTCAAAGAAAAAAGCGATACATTCACATTTAAGTTGATGGCAAACGATGTAGAAAAGAAACTTGTAGTTGGTTGTTTGTATTTGTCTGCATTATCGATAGAATGATTATTCAAAATTGAAAGAAATTTTGAAAAGCTATATATTTTGATAAGAAATAAAACTACCGACCTAATTGCGACTTCCCTTCGGAGGGCGAAATATTAATCTCGGAAAAACCAATTTCTGGATCATATTATTATTACAGATGTACACTGTAGATAAACTAACAAACTCCCGGTGAAGGGGATATGATGGAGGCCCATTTGAAATTAAAAATTTCTTCTGCTAAGTCTTAATTTTCTCTTTTTACCAAAATCACCTATTTCTATTCCAAGTATCACAAGAGAAGAATTTGCATAAGACGCAAAAGTGGGACCTCAACTTTATATTCTACGCTAACTAAGATGATCTCTCAAGGAATTATTTATGCGATATAAAGTTCACTAAGCCATTTTCACCCTCTTTTCCATCTCTAACTTAATCATGCGGTACTTCTTTTGCCTGTTCTACTTCTTTCTCTCATCTCTATTTAAATAGGCCCTCATTTTGAGAGTTGCCCATTTAAATATTTTGTTTTGCAGTTGGCAGACCACATATTGCAAGAAAAGTTGTTGCTTCTGAGGGGTAAGCAATGGAATTGGGAATGAAAATAAGTGTAGGTAAAAGTAAAGTAATGACATTTAACAAAGGAAAGAAATCTAAGTTAACGATCACAGTAGATGGTGAAAAACTGGAACAGGTAGATATTTCTCTTACTTGGGAAACATTCTTTCTCGGGTGTGTACAGATGAGGTTTGAAAAAATATATCATTGGCCAAGGAAGCTTTCGTAAAACGAAGGGAACTGATGACTGGAGGTCTTAATAAAGGAATCAGGAAAAGATCGGTAAAATCCTTGGTTGTATCGCTGTATGAGTGTGAAACGTGGACCTTACGAATGGAGGAAATCAAAAGATTAGAGGTCATAGAGATGTGGGAATGCCGTAGAATGGAAAGGGTAAGTTGTATTGCTAAGAAAAAAGAGAGAGGTACTGAAGATGATCGAGGAGGGTTTTATTTGATATAATTAAACGTAAACAGAGGAAATGAGTGGGATACGTATGAAGTGGAGAGGGATTGCTAAAGAATAAGGGTTATTACAATTAACTGAAGGCTAATGAAAGGTTGAATACAAGGGAAAAAGCAGAGGGGAAGACAAAGACAAGTTGTTTGACGACATAAAGGATGGGGTACCAGGAAGCAAAAGACAGGGCTCGTAGTAGTGCAGTAGTGAATATAAGGGCACATGAAACTACTGAAAGGTAGAAAACTAATGATGATGATTCAATATGTACGAGATTATCAACATCCACTCATGTACACATTCATAAACACACGTACGGGCATACATTTTACATCATCCATCAATCCGATATCTTTCGATTCATGCGGTGTTTAGATGGCACAGTCCCTCAAATGGACTGAAAGAATACGTTCTATTCTATAAACTTATATTTCCATTTTTTCGATTAAACGCCGAGATAAAATGCAATACAATGCTCCGCCGTGTTTATGACTTGTTTGATTATTTCCTCAGAAAGAAAACAATCCAATTTATCCGTCATTTTGGACGCGTCGTAAGAAACAAATGAGTGCGCGCATGGAATAGCACTCCGCAGCCGCGTCGACGACTTCATTAAAGGGAAATGCGGGGAAAAGTTCACAGATGGCGGAAAAACAGATTTGCAGTCGGGGGGAGGAGGAAAGGAGCAAGTTTTGGCATGAGAAAAGTTATAGGTGGGGATTGAGGTCAAAGAATAATTCGATCTGGCTATAGCTTCCGTCCCAGCAATGCCAGAGAAGTCCTTTCTCAGTGGCAGGCAAGACATTTGCAATCAATATCGTGTATTGCGCATGACCTCAGCTGTTAAAAAAGAGAGAGCCAATGGAGGAGACAGCACGTACGGTGATTACACGGATAGTTTTGGATAGATGTGGATGGACTGGGATTCTAACGGATGCGAAAGGAGTTTTAGATTGCTCTGACATTCTTGGGGTTGACCCTCTGCATTGGCTGAACAAAACTGAAGCGAAACTCTTTTGGATAAGCGATTCGCAACCCGCGATGGAAAAAGTAAAAGTTTTAAAAATGTACCGATATTATTTATAGGAGGTCCGTGCTATTTTGCAATTTATTCAAAACCGACCTTGGCTGCAGATCTGGTTATCCTGGTAAACTTTCAACTCTAAGGTTCGAATTCCGGCTGATCTAGTTTTACTCGGTTCATGCACAGATTTGTGGGTTTTTTCATGTTTCGTACTTGATGAAGAAATGAAAGTAAAGGTTTGCTGTAGTTGGGAATCGAACCCGGGTCTCTCACTTTCCAGGCAGGTGCTCTGTCCTCTAAGCTGCCACGGCATAACTTCTTCAACATCTTAGGCTATGATGGTGTACTCCATCGAAGATGGCACCAACTCCTGCGCACACGCGTGCTATCGCAGCGGACCTTCTAAACGGCGGAACGGCGAAGTAGATAAGCGATGAAAAACGCACGGCTCACATGCTTTGAAGCACGTTAAGTTTTGACGAATTTGATAAAATAAATGAGAAAATGAGGGTAAAATCAGTGAATGAGGTGCGTAAATGATGTATACAGCATAATAAAAAACAGGATCAATTAATTGCTGAATACCTAATAATAGAAATAAAACGTCTTTACTTATGGGCGATATTGAGACTCATTCATCTCTTACATCCAACCCTTAGCCATTGCAGAAGGAATGAAAAAGGTATTGAGAGTTGAACTAAAGAAAAGATATAAAAGAAGGAACTATTATGTTTTTTTTTTAACTAGGTCTGTACTTCGAAAATAATTGAATCCCTGGAAGAAAACTCCCACGTAAAGGCGTAAAGAACCTGCGAAATTTACTGACAGTAGCAACTGAAATTTAAAAGAAGAGGGGAAAATAAGGAAAAGGAAAGTGTCAGGAAACACAACATGAAAAATGCATAATTATTACAAATTATTAAGATAAGAACGGATGTTGGATTTGAAATTATAAGAAATAGGCAGAATATATAATTAAAGAGAATAATAAAAGGAATGGAAAAATACAGAACAAAGATGAAATATTGGAATAATAAAAAAGTAATGAATAATAAACGGAAAAAANTCTTTCCTTATTCTCTTTGTCAATAAACGTTACGGGGGTTGGCCAAAAATTATGGCTTCGAATTTTGTTTTTCGAGCAAAAACCAATGCTAGCAATTTGAAACAGTAGCTTCGAATTAGTTGACGTTTTCAGCATGTATGTGCATAGTTTCAATTTTCTACTAAAGATAGCAGAGCTATAGGACACTTTCGAAGTGGACCGTGAGATAACGCGATGAGTTCTGTGCGTAGAGAAAAGAACGGTAGGGAATATTCATAAAAAAATTGCGAAAAGCCTATGAAACATCTGCAGTCGATAGGAATACAGTTGGTCGCTGGGTATGGAGTGAATCAGAAGGCGGTTGAAAGTCAAAACTTGGTTCCATAACCAGAGTGAGGACTGGTACAAACATAGATACAGAGTGAATAGCTGGAGAAAGGCAATATAACGTAAAATACATTAAGTGGGAAAATAGATTGAGCAGATAAAACAATTCTTTCATATGTATAAATTAAATTTTTGTAGAATAAATAGTTTCTGAGAAATGTGGGGCATTGCTTTCTGACCGACCCTCGCATATTAGTCCCCTCGCAACCCTCGCGACTTAGTCGCTCCTAAGTGAGAATCAAAATGATTCGTCAACTATAGTGTTTTTCAGAGCAGAATTCACCTGCAGCGCCAATAACAGGGAAATGAAGACTTCGTGAAGGTGAGGATGTGGCAGCGCCGTGTCGACCACGTCACCTTTGGCACATTGAAAGCATCCTGAGATCCCACTCACAGAGCAACTTCGGTATTAGTTTGAGCGTCATATCTGAGACAAATTGATTTCCCTGCGAAGTTTTGAGGTGGGGGGCGATATCCACATTTCCCTCTCTGGATTCGAGGATGCTTCCTTGTTATTTTGAGCGGTGGCTCCAGTAAAGTGATGATGTTCACATTATATATTGCAGTATATTTTCAACAGTAAAATTTAAACTTCATAAACTACTGTATGGCGTCTTCATTTCCGTTTCACGGCGGCTCAGGAAAAGTTTAATGTGTACAATATTTTCCACTCCTTATCTCTTTGATATGCTGACATGCTTAGTTAAACACACAGGTTTATGATATTTGTGTAGCTAAAAAATATACCACAAGAAACATAGAGTAGTTACTTCTGATTCAGTGAGCTAAAAACTTTATTGAAGTCGGTTATAGTCTTTAATTTAGGATATCCATACTGGTAATTGCGATAGGGATGTATATGTCTATAATAATAATAGCGGATCAAACTTGACACAAAACCGACAACATGATATTACAAAACAAACATACCTGAAATGTAAAATGCTCCGCTTCGTGTACTACAAAAAAACTTAAAGACGAGAAACAAATCATTCTGATATAATAAAAATAACGAAAATTATTGCAAATTCTATCCTTGACTAATCAAAGTGCTCATTTTACAAACGCGAAATATTATTAAATATTTCTTTTGCCAAGGAGCATTGTCATTTACAATACCACTGTGATGCGTTAACAATGTCATCACTTGTTACTTCCCAGTATCTCCTCACCTTTCCCACACTTCCTTCCAAAATTGCCACCATCTTGTTCTCTCTTCAATGATATAAACATCAGCTCACTCAACTTACTCAATATCTCTCCACTATTTCCTACACATACATTTCCTCTTTACGTCTTCCACCATTCTCTCTCTCTCTCTTTACATCGCTCTTCTTCATCTTTATACTCCCATCGCATTTCACGGCCTATCGTCAAAGTTCCCTTTTGCCTCTTTGGCCGCTGGCGCTTTGGAGGCTCACATGAAGGGAAAATGAATGAGACGTATGCAACCTCTACCCATTTCAAATAATCATGAAGTAAAAATACAAGAATACTTTTTAATCGGCGAACGATGGGCTATTGTAATAAAGAAAAGGAGTACGTGACGGTTTTAACAGTCTTTCCCACGCACTGAGAGCCAAACACGGAAATCAAATACGTTTACCTTTTAAACGTTTGATCTGGAAAACGTGAATACCCTCCGTCTGATTTATTAGATGATTTTAATGATAGCAAGAAAACCCATTGTGCGTAGCGTATATTCACGAAAAACGAGAAAGGAAATTATTAAAGTAAAGGGTTCTATTACAAAATATAATTCATCGTTTTGTTGTTCTTCATGTTCATCATGAAGGTTTTACAATTCGAACTTGGATAACACAGTATTTACATATTTTTATCCCACAAAATTGGAAATATTCGGAAAATAAAATATAAATTATATATGAGGAATATTACATTCCGCAGAGACGCCATTTGGATATCCGATGCAATGGAATAAATGTTAACAGTAGAAGAGACTTCAAGTGTAAGATCATATTACATATTATTGACATGATAAATTATCCAAAGAGAGCAAAAATAGCTGATACGACATAAGTAGATTTTGAAAATGATAAGTGACTGCAGAAAATTAACTAGATAGAGTGAAAGTATAGATTTGTTGTGCATACATTAAATTGTTTAATTTTAAGCTCTAGTAATTCCCCACGCAGCGGAAGTACGACTAATAATTAATTTGGAAATTATTAACGGTTTATGAGAAAGGGCTTTATCTATCGGCAGCCAATTACTTTATTCATTTACTATCAATACCAGAAAGTTTGTGACCATATCGATATATATCGATATGGATATCGACCACATCGTGATTTACAGTAGTTATTCCATTCCCCAGACTCGGGTTTGAAATTGGGGAAGGATTACTTAATAGTCATAGATTGTCGGTATCTCAGAAAAAAATCAAATGCTTTCTTACAATTATGTTTTCTTTGCTATTGCATGGCTTAAGTTTATATTCTAAACTTTACTTGAGATATCGGAAGCGTTAAAATGGGGTGGTTGATTAAATTTACAAAAGAGCAGTTTCCTTCCATTCATAAATGAAGTGCAAATTCTAGTTGATAATGTGTTAAATACTCTTCAGAGAGGCAAATGTACAATGGAATTTATTCGGCGAAATTGGGAGATAAAAGTCTCAATCTCGCGGGCTACTGCTGTATATGTAAATGTCGAGAAATGCGATGATATTTCCATCGGTACACTCCTTGGATTTACCAAAATGTTTCCTTGCTCCACTCACTTGTTTCATTCTATAACTCGTTTAAGACAATTATAGTCAACTTGAGCGTCTCCGCGACCTTTTCGTCCGCCTTGCGCAAAATTAGCCGATGAATTTAAATATTTAAATATAATCAATTACTTCGTTATACGAAGTAATTGGTTGTGAAGATAGACTTTAAGCTTTGTCAAACTCATACTCAGTGATTCCAAGTAAATTTGTCAATANGCAGAATATGACGAATAGATGCGAGGACAATTCGTTATAAGGACTCGTTCTTTCCACTAACGATACGCGATACTGACAAGCTAAACAGTTAGATCGGTAGTGGTTTACACCCACTGCCACGCGTGAAACGCTTCTCGGGGTTTTCATATAGATGAACCTAAATAGAGTAATTCGGCACTTTATCGATTAAGAAACCTTGTGACTTCTTAAATAAATAACGTGATCCATTTTCTCAATCTCCATATGAATGAATGACGCGATTGCCGCTCTTTCTCATCTGTGTTTCACGTTCGGAGAAAGTAAAGAGTTATTTTCCCATTTCCCCTATGCAATTCTAGCGAACATGGAAATGGGGAAGGGGCGTGCCCTGGAGATCAATCATATTGGCAGCGTGTGGAAGGAGAAAGGGACGTATTGCCCATAATTACGGCCGCACGAACAAGGAGGGAGAATGTCCCCTTGTGCACTTGTGTGCACACCCAAAGGCCTACGTCATTGCGGCGCGCACACAACGCTTGTAATCGGGTTGACGGCGAATCTCAAAAGAAACGAAAGCGATTTGCCGCTGCGCAGAATTCGTCTTTTCTTTACTTTATATCTAAGGAATTGCTACTCACATTGCTCAGGTGCAGTTTTAAGATTCTATTCAACGTACCATTCGCATCTCAAAGAAAAAAGCGATACATTCACATTTAAGTTGATGGCAAACGATGTAGAAAAGAAACTTGTAGTTGGTTGTTTGTATTTGTCTGCATTATCGATAGAATGATTATTCAAAATTGAAAGAAATTTTGAAAAGCTATATATTTTGATAAGAAATAAAACTACCAACCTAATTGCGACTTCCCTTCGGAGGGCGAAATATTAATCTCGGAAAAACCAATTTCTGGATCATATTATTATTACAGATGTACACTGTAGATAAACTAACAAACTCCCGGTGAAGGGGATATGATGGAGGCCCATTTGAAATTAAAAATTTCTTCTGCTAAGTCTTAATTTTCTCTTTTTACCAAAATCACCTATTTCTATTCCAAGTATCACAAGAGAAGAATTTGCATAAGACGCAAAAGTGGGACCTCAACTTTATATTCTACGCTAACTAAGATGATCTCTCAAGGAATTATTTATGCGATATAAAGTTCACTAAGCCATTTTCACCCTCTTTTCCATCTCTAACTTAATCATGCGGTACTTCTTTTGCCTGTTCTACTTCTTTCTCTCATCTCTATTTAAATAGGCCCTCATTTTGAGAGTTGCCCATCTAAATATTTTGTTTTGCAGTTGGCAGACCACATATTGCAAGAAAAGTTGTTGCTTCTGAGGGGTAAGCAATGGAATTGGGAATGAAAATAAGTGTAGGTAAAAGTAAAGTAATGACATTTAACAAAGGAAAGAAATCTAAGTTAACGATCACAGTAGATGGTGAAAAACTGGAACAGGTAGATATTTCTCTTACTTGGGAAACGTTCTTTCTCGGGTGTGTACAGATGAACTTACTACTTATTCCCCTTATGGCTTTACAAAATAAAGATCTATTTCAGGCTCGCAGTTATCAAAATCAAGCAATTCTGTTAGTCTCCACTAAAACTCCGGAAAAATGATAACAAGGAGACAAACAAAAGAAAACGTGTTAATTTTGCACTGTTTAATTCCCTAGCTAATTTTGTTATCGGATTTCATTCAGTGCAAGAGATGGCATCGCTAAAACGAAGTGTAGTATGAAAATTCTTCCCCATTTTGTCAATGACAAAAACAAATTGCAAAGTGTGTAGCAAAGAAGTAGCCTACACAGGCAATACCACAAACTTGAAACAGTACATTAAAATACACCACACCAGTTTGCTACAACCTGTGGAATTAGAAACAAGGGTTATTAGCATGAA